>PDHQ01000029.1:146993-251747 GCA_003339415.1 Ophiocordyceps camponoti-saundersi (nom. inval.)
CACACCGCCGCCTCCCCTTCCCGCGCTTTCCCCCCCCCCACATCCCCTCTCTTCTTTTCCCCCCCCTCCCCCCCCCCCCCCCCCCCCTTTACCACTCTTCCATGTACCCCCCGCCTCGGCCATTGTCATAACGCATTGCAGCACCGCGACTGGTTGGCCTTTCTCCTCCCTGCCTACCTGCACAGAGTGAGTGAGGTAGGGGACGGGCGATGAACTGAGGGGGCGTGTCAATACGCCATTCATTCATCGTTTCTGTCCTTCTTTTCCTGCGCGTAGTTCCTACATAGGTACCTGGGTGTGTACAGACATACATACATACCTACCTATATCACGAATCAGAAAATCCAGGCAACAGTATGAATGTTTAGTATCCGTACCTACCTACACCTTCGAGATTCGTAGATCCTTTCTTCCCCTCTTTCATCTATTCGCATGCTGTCCTCCCACCATAGTCGAGTGCATGGCCCCCTTGTGACAGTAACAAATCCCTCGCTCTAGACCAGAGATCTGTCTGCCGGTACTCGCTTCACTGGCTTCACCCCGAGGCAGGACGGAAATCTCATGTGTGCAAACGTGCATACAACATACCTGTACCTACTACCTACCAGGTACGTCTGAAATGTTGCGCATCATTCACCACCACCATCACCACCAGTTCAACTCGATGAGCAGCCACATTCATGCGTTACGACACCAGGTGCGTGCATCCCTCTGCCGGACCTGCTCCCTCAAGCCACGAGAGACGGCGAGTAAAGAGACAACCAGCATCTGATACGGTTGGTCCCGACGGCTGGTGCCCCCTCATCTCCTTCTACCCCCCCCCCCCCCCCCCCGCCCTCCCCCGGTTCGCATCCCATCACAATCACTTACAAGATACGATTTCTACCCGTTATATCAGAGAAACGAGGAGCCAAAAGATGGGATCCTACAAACACTGACAGTAAGTACATACATACAGGTAAGCACATAAAACATACATACCTCTACCTACTACGGATTAGGTACCTACCTATCCGCACAGAGTATTCATATTTGCCACGGCACCTATTCCTATTAGACACGACATTGCCTAAGTTAGCGGTACGTACCTTACTACCGCACCACACCACGTGATATAGTACAAGGCCTAGACAGATTAAAATATCACTCGTATACGGTAAGTACCTATCTTCTTACTTACCTACGCGCGCGCGCTTCGCGTTTTTTAGCTAGAAAAAAAGGCAGAAGTAGATAAGGGTAAGTAAAGAATATATAGGAAGCTTAGATAGGCCTAGAAAGATAAAGGCGGGCAGAGGAAGATAGAAAAGATAGATACCTATAGATTACGATTGACTTTAGATTTCCTACAACTTTGTACTAGGCAAAAAAAAAAATCTTTGTAATTAGGTACGTACCGCTAACTTAGGCAATGTCGTGTCTAATAGGAATAGGTGCCGTGGCAAATATGAATACTCATCCGCACATATGTATGTACTATACGGATAAATTGTGTGTGTAGGTGTAATACCGCCCTCGCCCTCCTGTGTAACCACGCCCGGCGCCAACCCGGCAATGCAGCAGCCCGTCCGTCGGCCCGGTCATGATCCTGCCTCGCTAGCATTCTTCACTCTCTCACTCCTCCATCCCTGTTATCGGAGGTCTTTCCGCCGAGCACATACATACACACATATATATGTACATACTTTTAAGGAGAAAAGGCTCCTCGGACAATGCACCTCCCATAGCACGTATGTACGTATGTGAATACACACATGCCTACCTACCTACCTGCATACATACTATTACATACCTACCTACCTTGTATATACATATGTGCGCATGTAGAGCAGGAAAGAGGAGAGAAAAGAAAAGAAAAGACGTCGTACAGGTGGAATACAGGCGGGGGAGAAACGCCGAATCCATGACCCATCCGTCCATGCTTCCACAGTCACCACATCACTCGGCCTCGACCAATCAAGCCCTTGACCCCGAAGCCGCCCTCTTGTCCTGTGCCCGACTTTGCCCCTCCGTCCCGTGGCTCTCTTCTCTTCTCTCCCCCGGCAGGGATCCCCCCCATCGACTGTTATTTATTCGTACATACTTCCCGCCTTACAGTTACTCCAGGCTCCCTAGTCCATCCATCTTCGCCCGGTCATCGCCGCACTCTATCCGGACGTGGCCGGCTTCCAGCCGCGCTCCGGCCTAAAGAACGACCATCAAAACAGCCGGACCCCAGATTTTGATGGACATACATTCATAGAATGTACACTCGTAGTCGCTATGCACGTCTAACAAACTTGTACGCCGTCACTCCCTATCACGACACGACGCACACACGCAACATGCTACACGCCCGTACCTGGCGTTCATCTCACTCGCCTCTACGTCTTCCATCTACTGGTGTCCTGATCCCTCAATGGCTTCCTCACCTCGTCTCCTCTCAGTCTCTCTCAACCATCAGTCCTACATACCTCCGTCTCCACGACCCCTCGCACACCCTCATACATATAGGTACACTCACATGCACACTACATACATACATACACATACATGCAAACTTCGTCAGCTCGCCAAAAGGGGCATCCAGTCCGAATCTTCGACGTCGTTGCCCCTTATGGCCGAGCATATCCTTTCCAACGTCGTACACGATGTGCGGGTACTCCAGTCTACTGCCCAGAGCCCGTGTCACCACCGTCTTCTGTTTGCCCCTTTGCCCGAGGTGAGCTAAGAGGCCTTACATACTATACACACACCTTACGTTGAGATGCAATATCATCGCATGTGCGGAGTAGACGTGATGTGAAAAGGCAAGTATATAGGCATATGTCTACCTGTAAGCATACGTACTACACACCCACCAGCCTCTAGAAATGTACGCACGCTGATAGACGGAAAATACATTCATACATGTTCGCATACGTTCAACCATGCAACTATCTAGCTTTGATGATTGGATCGCCGCCAATGTGCATACATACATATCTACATACACACCTATACACCTACACACCACACAAATACTGTAGAAAAAGAACCCACCAGCCCGATCTCCTGTCCCGGATTCCCGGCCATGAAGCTGCAAAACGCTGACTCTGCCTACTTACTGTAAGATACACGTCACACAGCCCACGGCCATGGCTCGGGCCGTCTCCCTCCTTTGGAGAGTGCGAGTCTAATTCCGTTATGCCAGCTGCAGGAACTCAACTCCCGGCCGTCGAGAGCCTCTCCGGCACCGAGAGTCTCACCCATCATCTCTCCAGTCCCCGTCCCCCAAGCCTGTTATCTCCCGCCCTGCTAGTCCTCGTTACATCGGTCTTTGTGTCATTGCAAATCATGTCGAGCGCCCAGGCTTGCACTCGCCCCCCGCATCCCCACCACACGCGCAGATATTTGCTGTTGTACGACACTGCTGCAAGCGACATGCGATATCCAGGGGTCAGACACAACGAACGATGGGCGTGCGTAGTGGAAGGTAGCCAAGCCACTGGAGCGGGAGCATGGGTAGGCAAGAGGCAGGAAGAGAGAGATCGGTGTCTGAGATGAAGGGAACAGGAAACTCTTCTAACATTCAGCGATGGTTCTCGAGAGTATGAGAAATAGATACAGACAGAATGAGGGGTTGGGCATGCCTTAGCTCTATGCATTTCCTGCTGCCCCTGAACTACCCTTGATCCTGTTTGTGCGCTTCTAGCTAACCCCAAGTTGGTCTCTTTTCCCAACTTACCATCAGAGGCCAGCCACGTTATCGTCCCTTGCCGCCGTCAGTGCCGCCATCCGTCAATCAACCGAGCCCCCCCCCCCCCCCCCTTTGGACCCCTTTACGTGGAAGATGGAAAAAAGGAATGAGAGGGAGAGGTTACGCGGCTCAAGACAATGGGAGGCTAAGAAAGACACGATCTGACGGCCCGCGCTCTGTGCAACCATGCCAGGAACCTTGGCCTGGCTACAACCGTGGAGTGTGATAGCCTCAAGGCTCGTCGTCATCTTGATTGCGGTATCACCTAGGCAGACCACGTCGCCGAACCTCCCCCCTTGTCCTTTTTCCCTTTCTGATGTTGCTGCTGGTGCGTTGGCTCTCGCAATCGCGTCGCCTTCCTCAGGGCGGCGGCCTGGCTGTCCAGGGACGATTCATCCAAAGTCGAGGCGGGGTCCAGCGCACGAAAGCCTTCGCCGTCCTTGAAGATAGCCCCATATAAGTTCGAGACGGACTTGGCAAGGCCTCGCATCGCCATGATACGCTCCGCGTCGGCGTCAGAGGTAATGATAAGGACTCCCTGTTTCTGATCCAGGGTGCCTTTGATCTTGCCGTCGACGATGAGAAAGCACATGATGTCCTGCACCTCGGGCTCCGAGATTCGAAGCTGATCGGCGATCCACGAGAGCTTCATTCGTGTATAGGGTGCAATGAGTCTCATGATACCCTTGGTACGCATGTTGCGTGTCACCTCGTCGATGTTCTCAGCAATGAAGGGGTCCGCCAACATATCCTGGTTTTCCTGCAGCACCTTTTCGTAAGCATGGACATCGTCTCGCTGATACGCGTCTACTAGCTCCGTCATGGCCGAGATGCGCGAATCTGTCCTGTATGGCTTCGTCTCCTGGGAGTCAAAGGGGTTGATGTTGGACCGCATCAGCATAGTGCTGAGTAGTAGGTACTTGAGCACCTGGATCCGCTGTAGCGAGCCTGCTTCGTCGTAGTTCCGGAAAGACTCGAAAAAGTCGCTCTGCGCTTCGTTCCAGTTTTCCTCGCTCATGTGCATTTTGCCGCCGCACTCGCGGATAATGCCCATAATGCGGGGATGCGGCACGGCCGACTTGACCTTGAGCGCTCGCTGATATAGGGCCTTGAGCTGCTTGTTGTTTTTCGTCTCGACGAGCATCTGAATCTCCAGGGCGTAAATCTCGAGCGAGTACGTGCCCTTACTCGGATCATCGGACCCATCAGGCCGCTGACAGGCTTTGTGCAGCTCGCGGAGTTTCCTCGCCACGGCGCCATATTCCTTGCGGTCGAGAAGAAGCTTGGCGAGCTTGATGTTGGTTTTGAGCCAGAGCCGCTCGTTTTTTGTGCTCTGGAAGCTTTGAAGGGTAAGCGAATAGAATTTCTCCATACTTTGCACGGCCTCAGGCCGGTCAGCGCCTTTCTCTATAAAGTCGAGCATATTGTTGATGGATTTTTCTGAATAATTTCGCGTGACGGCCGCCTTGACGTATGTGAGGAGCTCGGCGAAATGGTCGGCGGCCTGAGCAGAATCAGCGACAGATCCGCGTTTGCACCCGACGCGAGATGCTGACCTTGTCGTACTGTCCCATCTTGAACTCAAGCTTGATAGCCTGCTTCAGGCCCTTGAATCCCCACTCGCCTTTGTCTTGCTCCAGCGGAGGAATACCCAGAAACTCAGCGACGGCATCGTGCCGGTCGGTCAGCTTCAGCTGTTTGGCGTTATAGTACTTGTTCTCGATATCGACGTCACCGGAATCCTCGTCGTCGTCCTCTTCATACTCAAAGTCGTATCTGGTCGATGGTGAGCGCTGTCCGTTTTCAAGCGGCTAGTGCGCCGACTTACTGTTCTTCATCAGATTGCTGCATGAAGTCCCCGTCGTCTGACATAGTCTCTAGAGGCAGAATTCTGCGAGTGACAGGTTCGAGAGCGACGATACTGTAACTGGCGGTAGTCCTGAATGATGATAACTCGCGATGGTGAAGTCATTATTATGAATCTGCATGCATCGTAGCTGCTTCCTTAGCTTGATCGTTATCGATATGTAAGCGCAGCGCATTAAGATTGATCCGCTTGCTCCACAGTGCAGGTATCTGGGTACTACAGATAAACAGAATACCTAGGTAGACAGACGCATCGGCCGAAGAGAGTCAATTTAGCAGGCCTCCAAAAAGGAGTAGAAAAGGGGGTGTAAAGGATGATGTCCACGATAAGTCTGTCAGGCTCGTCGGCGCCTGCCTCCACAAGCCGCCACCAACTACCCAGATACCTAGGTACCACCTAGGCGTCTCCTCGTTCATCCGATCACGACCCCGTTTTTACTCAACCTAACCTCAACACCGATCGTAACCGCCTCCGGGAAGGTACATTGACACTCATTTCTAGATGATCCCGAAGCTCCAGACGAACTTCGCTGACACTCTTCGTAGGACCTCGACTTGTGAGACGAGTCAAGATCCCGGAATCTATTGGTTATACTTATCAGTTTACAATATGTGGTATGTTGGTGAGTTGCTCTACGGATGGGTGGGAAGCATCTACTCATCGCCACTCCCCGCCTACCTGCTAACACCAAGGCATCTGTAGAGGCCAGGGACAGAAGAAAGCGGTTCCTCAGGTAAAAGTTTTGTAGGGTTCGTAGGGTTCGACAGATGCAGAGAGCAGATACGGATATGACACAATTCACTTCCAAGGTAAGTCGCGGTCCGTCATACATAGAACAAACGCCAATGTCTGATATGATAAAAGACAACATGCGGAATCCATTACATGCTACCCACCTATCTGCCTACCTGTATCCGAACATACGTCTCCTTACATGCGGAGTACATCCGTACATAATAGGACTCATGAAATATGAATACTCCTCATTAATTCAATATAGTGTATTCGTATCCGGATCCATGCTCCCCTATTCCTCATGAACCACTCACGGTGCCGACCTAATGCTATTGAATTCCATGTCACGCGTCTCTGACCACACCTTTCTACCTACCTATCTTGGTAAATACCTAGTAGATCAACAGCAGAAGTGTGCGGGCCGAAATTCGTCGGGCCTTCGAGTCGTGATGCATCCACAGGGCCGTGTAACGGACAATGAGAAGCCCCTTGGCCAATCAAGTAGCTCTCAGATGTAAGCGCATGCACTGACACGAGATACAGCAGCGGCATCAAGTTCATGACGGTGAAAAGCTGAAGGCCCACGGGGAGTGGCTGGCAGGAGGTGTATTCGAACATACTAGCTAACAGGGAGGTAATTTTGAACACATACATTAAGTGGGTGGTAGGTGAACGGAGTAGTGCCTATGGATGTATGTGAGTAAAAGGCAGCCATGACGGACCAACCGGGACCATGACTGTCAACTCTTGGTGCGACAGCCGGCTTCCTCGAATCTCTTGAAGCCGGGACTGCGCTAGCGATGCCATGAACTTGATGGTCAGCTTGACATAGTACTCCATGAAGAGCACAGCCGATGATTGAACCAAACCAAAGTCCGGCATCGAGGAACCCCCCCACCCCGACGAGATTACGCCCCTTCGACCAACCACTATAGACGGTCATCTACTGCTAGGGCTGGCGAGCCCGGGGCGTGGCAATAGAGAAGGGAACGCGGCGTAAGCGTAAGCAGCGCCCGCGTTTATGCCTCACATGGGTCTCCCGTCTTCGATCGATACCTCACATTCGTGAGTAAAGAGATCTCAACCTGGCTCCAATCGTCGTGGCCGCCCGGCGATTGCTGCATGCATTCTAGCCGTCGTGTCACCTCTCCATGCTTTGTGTCATGCACCTTGACGCTGGCAGGCCGGTGATACGGGGGGCAGTCGGAAGAGTGAGGTGGCTCGTGATCGGACAGCACATGGCCAATTTATTTGATATCTCGCGACATTGGTTCTCGGTCTCCGTCTGGCCCATCTCTGTCAACTGTGGTAGGACGGCGTCAGGAAATGGCATGGCGTACGGTAATCCGTACATACATGCATTATACATACATGGACGGCAGACTAGGGTGGCTCATGCAATACTGAAACAGCGCGATGTGCCTTTGTGCCTAATAAATTCCGCGAAATTATGATTACATGTTTAAGACCTCCTATTAACGATAGGTCACTGGCCAGCACTTGGCCAGCCACTCGGCCCGGTCAAAGCATGAATTACTATCATCTTCGTGGAACCCTTGAGGACGCTGAGGGTGGGTGACACAAGACTTCGGTTAGCCTACCAAAAAATGGAAGTTCTGCTCAGTTTCAGGAGTATGCAGTCAAGGTGAAGAAGGTCGTAGGGAATCCCCTTCTTATACCAGCCTTCTCAATTCTCCGCCCAAGCTGGGTCGATACGAATGCTACCAGCCGCCATGCAGACAGCATAGTTCAAAGACGCGACCTCCTTATCCAAAGCTTTGAGTACCTTCTCCAGATATTTTCTCTCCCCGGGGATATCAATGCCCAGAGCAAGCCCAGTGTCAACCATGAGTTCAAAGCACTTTCTTGCCAGACCTGCCACACCAGCGCCACCGCCAAGATATAGCTCCCCAAATCGCCGCCTCCAGAACAGCCACCTCTGGATATTGAAGCCCGACTGCTCGATGCCTGCGCGGACAGCTAAGGAACCAAGTTGACCGTCGCGCTTCTCATGGGCCGGAGGCTGGTGATTTGCGGCGCACATTTTGGCGAGCCTCAGGTGGGCGTGGCTCAAGAACTCGAAGCAAGCCGGGAGCAGCCGCGCCTCATCGGGGTCTTCCGTCTCAAGTGTGTCTCTGAAAAGCCAGAGGGCGAACCCAGACAGAGCTTCGGGCAAAACGCCGACGGCGCAAAGCTTGGCCGTCAGAGCAGCGAGCCTAGCCCATCTCAAGGCGTTTGGGCTATCCCGCCCTGAGTCAGGAAGGCTGGCCTGCTCCTCCAAAGCGAAAATGGTCGTATCGGCGGTCCAAGACTGGCAGAGCTCGTCGAAGAGGTAGGGGAGATCTGACCAAAGCTGTTGACCATCGGGCATCACCGCGGGCTGTTGGCGACCATCATTCGCGATTCGGACAAGCGGTCCAAGTTCTCGAATCTCGAGAATGAGGGTCACGAGCCGATCAATTTCTGGGCTATCTGGCGGCAGGATGCATGCGGTGTGGATAAGTTCGTCCCAGACATCGCGTACACTCTCTTCAAAATGGTCCTCACCGTCGAAGAACTCTTGACTGATGCGAAGCAGGTCCTGACGGAGGTTCTTGCGGACTGACGACGCCTTGACCGGGTCGCGCTCGAAATCTTCGCGCTTCTCCTGGCGGGTTAGGTTTCGCACCGCACATGAATCATCAGCGCATGCGGCCATGATGCGAGTGACTAAAGGCGAGGAAGCTGTACGCAAAAGATTTACTAGCAGAGAGGTAGGAAGAATAGGAGAAAGGATGTTGGAAGGGGAAAGCAGCTAAGGTCGGAAAGATAGGAAGGGCGTGAAGAGGGATGACGTCTGTGACGGCATATTGATTATACTCTTCATTGATGCTTATTGGTTTAGCTACCTATATGAAGTAGTGCTGTAGCCGAGGCGCCGCATGAGCCTTCAACTTCGGAGCTGTACACATTGTCTCGTTCCTAATGCCCCACGCAGCAACGGGCCTGGGCTACTAGGTCCTGGACATCGCCGTGCAACCCGGCAAGGGCTGGGCTAAGGATAGGGACACTAAGATTGCTCGTATGGATACTGCACCTTTAATCCCTGAGAGATCCAAACTTCAAGATATTGTGGCGTAACGGATTGTTATTACTTCTTCCTAGATGTGGTTAGGTCCGAGATGGGGCTTAATCAAGCCTACCTACCTGCATACATATGTATGTTCACGTAACCTAGCGGTCGGAGGATACACCTGATAAATGACCTTACGATCGGTGCAAGTTTTATAACATCCGAGACGACGTTAACTCATGTATTCTCAATTACATGACAGCCTCCGAGCTAGAACTCAAGACGTCTAGCTCATAGACGGACCTTAAGCATCCCGAAACCGTTTTGTTTATTCAGGAGCTTCCTTCACAGTCGATTTGTGTTACTTTGAAGAGCCATAGCGGTAGGTAAGCAGCCTGCCATTTCAACAGCGATATCTCTGTGTAATTTTATCTTCACAGAGATCTTCGCTTACACAAACAAGAGAGCGTATTGCATATTCCCATACCAGTGCTACTCCAGGCCAGAATATGTTCAGAGGTCGCAATCTTTGGTCGTATGATAAATTTATCAGTACAATGTCAAGCTGACCATCAGGTCCGACCTCAGCCGACCAAAAACCCACTATTGAATTATGTAATCTGGCCGCTATGGGCGCAGTACTTCACAAAACAAAGGTAGGGACTTTACCTACCTATATATATTAATTCAAGAAAAAATAATTAATTATTCTTTTAAAGTGCTAAGTAGCTACTATCGTGAGAACTTATATCTAGAACTTTCCTCTATCTAGTATTATTTTATTATCTTTTTATCGGAATTATTATATACGGGTAGGACCTTTGTTTTATAAAGTACTGCGCCTATATGCAGTGGTTTTAGAGACCTAATCTCAGTATCTTTATGATACTCTCTCATTTAAGAACCTGTGCGGTGGCTCGCGATTGTTTGTGCGTCAGTAGTACATACATAGGTAGGTATATACCTAGATATAAAGGTACCTACCTAGGTAGGTCTGGATGCTGTGGTTGCACTGGTTGGTGTTTTCTTACGACAATTCCTTCATGGTCACGTGACTCGCGATCTCGACATGCACTGCTAGCTGCTCGACTTAATTTGACGACGACCGCCGACCACGGCTTGATCAAAGCAGATTTTCGCCCAGCATGTCCATGTTCCGCGCCAAAAAGCTCGACTTGGGCTGCTTTGTAAAGACGCGAACTGTGCGCGACCACACGAAGCGCAAGGTCTTCGAGCAGCACGAAACGGAGAGGTGCGCCTCGAGTCCGCCCACTTGCAGGCTTCGCAAGCGACACTGACCAAGCCTGGGTTGGTAGGCAAGCTCTTCGCTACATCATCCGAAACACGACGCTCCCGGCTCGACAGCGCGCTGAAGCTCAGCTACAGCTGTGGGATATGCACTGTTATACTCGATCCACGCAGATTGGAAACCGATGCGTCATGGGCGGCAAAGGCCGCGGCATCTTGCGCGCATTCAAAATGTCAAGAGTTCGTACTTACTGCAGAATATCACAGGCACTTCCTTACTGATTCGGGCAGTTCAATTTCCGATTAGAGGCGTTGGCCGGTAATTTGCCTGGTGTTAAGAGAGCCAGCTGGTAGCTGAAGCGCCGCAGTGGAGGAATGTGATGGAGAAGTCGTGAGAGGGGCTTATAGCGGTCGTGTACGTCTGTAAAGAGCGCTCTATTCAAGTAACGGTGGTACCCGTAGGTTCCAGGCTCGACTGCTTCTCTCATAGCCATTCCCAAGCGTGATTGCTGCAGGTCGAAAATGATTACGATGGTGATCAGAGGTCTAGGGTAGGTGCCTCTTGCTGTTGGAAAGGAAGCAGGTCACATGACCGTTATGCTTATAGATTCAGCTGGGAATCTACGGATATTCGCATTAACCTACCTACTGTTGCACAGCACTGATGAAGGTGTTGATATTCCTGATTGTTGATGGCTATGATGATGATGATGACTCTGCTGGTCTGTGTGGCTAGGCCAGGGCCCTAGGAAGTAGGGCCGGCAGCGCTGACTAACTAAGAGGGAGGTCTACAGGGTAGGCCGTATAACACCTACCACCTAGGCAGGTAGGTGGCCATGCCCACTGTTGTTTTCGACAGTTGGACGGTCGCTTATTTGTCTCGTGACATTATTCACCCTTATGTATGACTCAGCCCCGTCCCGCAAAGGCGAGATTCACCCATTTCCTTACTCCGTTTCCGTACGTTGTTACTGACATCCAGATCCCGTCTTACCACCACTCCTTAACAATCTTCGGCATCTTCTCCTCGACTGGCCGTGACTATGGGTGGCGGAGACCTCAACCTGAAAAAGTCGTTTCACCCGACTCTCCAACGTAATCAACGGGCCGTTTACGAAGAGGAACAGAAGGCTCTGGCAGAGCGCAAACGCACACAGCAACGTATCAATGAAATTAAGGAAGAGCGAGCGAAGGAGGAGCTACAGCGGCAGCTAGAGGCTGCAGGAGGTAAGAAGAGAGTCGATCGCGTTGACTGGATGTACCAAGGCCCAACGGATGGCGAGACCGGCACGACGGAGGAGAAGGAGGCGTACCTGCTGGGGAAGCGAAGGATCGACAACATCATCAAGGGTACCGACCATAAGAAGATGGAGAAGTCGGCGGGGCAAGAAAGCTTCATTGCGCTGCAGAACGCCAACAGCGCCAGGGATACGGCAGCCAAGATTCGCGACGATCCTCTTCTAGCTATCAAGCGGCAGGAGCAGGCTGCTTACGACGCCATGATGAACGACCCAATCAAGCGACGACAGCTACTCTCGTCTATGGGTATCGACGATGATAAGAATCAAAGACGGTCGCAGACGGACGGCAGACACAGGCGCCGACATCATAGACATCGCAGCCGAGGCGACCAAGAACGTCGTCCGCACCGTCATCAAACACGCTCGCGCAGCCCAGGACGTCACCGTGATGAGCCGGACCGCAGGCGGCGCAGAGGGTCGGGTGAGTCCAGTCGTTGGCGGCCGGACGACGACTACGAGTATCACCGACGGAAGAGCGAACGCTACAGGGACTCGGACTACGAGCGGTACGACTCGGCATCGGATGATCCGCGCCTTCGTTTGCACGGAGAGCGACGACGGGACGAGCAGCGCGGCGACCGCAGAGAGTTCCAAGGGCACGGTGGCAACACCAGAAGAAATGGCAGGGAAGATGCAGCAGAGCGAGCGCGGAAGCTCGCCGCGATGCAATCAGCGGCCTCGAAGTTGGATGAGGATCGGGATGCACGGCTAGCTGCGAGAGCGGAGCAAGAGCGTGAAGCACGTGAGGCTGACGATAGAGCACGAGAACGGGGCGGCGACCGAGGTTTTGTTAATGGGCTACACCAACAGGCGGGGAAGTTGGATCTCAGCGAGAGGCTGGGACGCGGGAGGCAGGGATTTCAAAGAGATGATGACTGAGGCAGCGCTGTATATTCTATCTACCTAGGTAGGTACCTACCTACCTACCTACCTACTACCTACCTCTACAACATAGCTGCGTATCCGCACGTACTATGAAGGGATGGGCAACGCTGATGAAGGTGATGATATGTGTGTGTGATGTCTGACTAGGTCTGTGAGGCTAGGCCAGGCCCTAGAAGAAGGGCCGGCAGCGCTGACTAACTAAGGTAGGCTAGCTATAGGGTAGGCTACTCAACACGTACAAATGCAAATTTATAGGTCGGTACTCCGTACTTTTCTAAGGTTGTATGTATGTACCTATGTATGTACAGTATGTGTGTGCTACCTGGTACCAATGCATGTGGGAAGATTGATAGCATGACGGAAAGAGTGACATGATGTCTGTCTCTCCCGTCCAACGCATTTGGGCCTTTTCCTTACTTGATAGATACTACACATGTATGGATGGTTTGTTGAGGGGAAGTGAATCTGGTTGGGATGGGATCATGGGACGCACTTATCCAGAAGGCTGAAGCCTGAAGGAGGCGGACCGGGAGTGGAGACAGTGATCCAGACAGGCTGAAAAATCACAGCGACTCGTTACAAACAGAGAACGACAGGGGACAAATGATCCATCTCTCACCTTTGTTTGTCGCACATTTACATGCATCCAGGCTCGGTCCCCTCAGCACCTACCTGCCTGCCTACCTCTACTGCCTACTACTAGTGAGGTAGTCGTCATTGCAGTCAAATAGAATTGCCTTCGCTTCGGTCGTATCGCGGTACGCGGGGCTATACTTGGGCTCGCCGCCAGTTTTTAAGCTCACCTGCTGCGCAAAGCATCGTCCCGCTGATTGCCCATACATGTACTCGGTACCTCGTCTCAACCCTGTCCTTTTGATCCTTCATCCTCCGCCCCGTGCTGTGCTCTTCAATTGCTCCGTCACCCATCGACACCCGCTGCTGTCTCTACCACCACCGCCTACTTCCATATCTTTGTCGCTTGAGCAGACTCGGGTTTCTTTCTTTCTTTCCTGCGGCCGAGACCGACGAGACAACAAAGATCAGACGTGACAGAAACGCGCGCCCTCGCCCGCTCTACCCCCCCTCTCCCCCTCTCGCCCACACGACGCAGCAAAGCGCCTGCTAGCGCGAGAGCCTTCGTTTTGCTTGGCGACGGGACAGGTCAAGAGCCAGAGATAGCCTCGTCCCGGACCGTGCGGTCGCCGTCGTCGCCGCCGGCCACAAGATGCCCCTTGTTCTCTGTGGCGGATCCAAGACGGTCCAGCGCAAGCTGGTGCTGCTGTGGGTGACGGCTATGATCCCCCCCCCCCCCCGACGTGGAGAGGCTGCCACTGACGCTCTCTGATTAACAGGGGTGATGGTGCCTGTGGCAAGACGTCGCTGCTCAACGTCTTCACGAGAGGGTACGCTGCCTCCGTCGGCGAGATCGCCGGATCCCCACCCGCTCACGCACATCGACAGATACTTTCCAACCGTCTACGAGCCGACTGTTTTCGAGAACTACGTCCATGGTACGGGGCAGCCACAGCAACACGACGCCGAGACATGGCGCTGACAACCAACATAGACATCTTCGTTGACAGCGTGCACATTGAATTATCGCTATGGGACACTGCCGGCCAGGAAGAATTTGATCGGCTGCGGTCCTTGTCGTACGGTATGAAATGAGAAAAAAGATGCACTGCGCTGTAAGCCTGGCTAACGGTCGACAGATGACACGGATTTGATCATGCTGTGCTACTCCGTCGACAGCAAAGACTCGCTCGAAAACGTCGAATCCAAATGGGTTGGCGAGATTGCCGATAACTGCCCAGGCGTCAAACTGGTGCTCGTCGCGCTCAAATGCGATCTGCGAGAGCAGAACGAAGACGACGATGCCGGCGGTCTCTCCGACGGCGCCGACCGCCGTGAGAAGGGTCCGCTCATCAACTACGACCAGGGCCTGGAGGTGGCCCGCCGGATAGGAGCTTCACGCTATCTCGAATGCTCCGCTATGAAGAACCGAGGCGTCAACGAGGCCTTTACCGAGGCTGCGCGCGTTGCCCTCAGTGTCAAGAAAGAACGCAAAGAGAAGAAGTGCATCGTCATGTGAGCGCCGCTCGCTCTGGACCAGCGTGTACATAGAAACGGCGGCGCATCGTGTGGGTTTTAAACGCCTTTGTAATATCCCTTGTCTTTTCTTTTTTTTTTCTCTTGGGGGGATTTCCCCTTTCTCTTTCCTTTCTCTCCCCTGTCTTCCGTGTTTGTTTATTCTTCTTGGCGTCCATCGGCGAGCGAAGCCGGACATGGTCTGCCGGGTCGACGCTGGCAATGGGAGGTTACAAGTTTCACAAGTTTCCTGTTACTCTTTCTCTAGCAACACCAACCCATCCTCTTGTTCTCGCACGTTTCCTCATCGAGGCTCTATAGCATTTGTTGATATACTAAAAATGCCAAAGAATGTTCAGGCTCTGCGCATCCGTACGAGTAGTTTAAGCCCCCTCTCCCACCCACCCACTGCGTCGGCGTCCGATTCCGTACCTGTTGCTCCCGCATAACTCCCCATCCGGGCCGCCGCCCGCATCGACGCATCCAGAAATAAGCTACGGTATAAATAGCACGAATCTACACGCAAAGTCAAAATCCGTAGTATGTGTGTGCAACGAGTACCTAGGTAGGTATGTAGCGTGCTCCTGAGCGGCCAAACACGTGGCGACACCAAAAAGGCAAGCATCGCGTTCTCGCATGAGACAATGTCACGCATTCGATCCATCGGAAGCATCAACTTTATCCTACCCAATAGCTGTCCATCTCAAGCGCTCTCCTCTGGCCCTCGATGAGGTTCACCAATCACCCAAAGCGGAGAGGACGGCCATAACCGAATCTGTGATTTGGCACTGAAAGCTGTGCATACATACATTAGTTGGAGGACATCCTTTGTATGTAAGAACCCCTGCCCTTGTCAAGGCTTGTACCGTATCTGGCGTACCGTGGAGAAGGGCCTAGGTCTGCGAGTGCGTATAGGCTCGTTCGTCGCGAATGTCGTTGGCGAGCACTTGGTCGCTATGGAGTGCCGTATGGACTTGGTCATCTCGAATATCGTTGGCGAGTACTCGGTCGCTATGGAGTGCTGGACACCAAGTAAAAGTATCGTCGTAAACAGCAAGAGATTCATATCGAAAGACCTTCCCTGTTCATCAAAGCAAAGAAATGTAAGATGTGATCTAGGGAATGCCAAACATAAACTGACGGCGAGAGGAGGAGAAACCCCAACCTTCTGAACCGCTATATAATTCAATTTCTTACCCAAACGACTAAGCTACGTCGAGCGCCATTGTTACCGCTTCTCACGATACGACTAGTTTAAAAACTTCAATACGATAGGATTTCAACGTCAACGTCATAAATAGGCGGGTAAAATTTCCCATTTCAGTGCCTCCACTCGTTCTCAATGGCATCGAATCGACGCGGTGGCTGGGCGCATGTAAGGTTGTCGAATGCGATACGGACTTGGACAGTGGCGATAAATCTTCGTTACTCGATCGCTTTCTTCTCGATCTGCTGCCTATCGCCGAAGACTTGGCTCTAACCTTGAGGCCCCCCCCCTCTCCCCAGCTGTCTTAGAGATTCGGATCAGACTTTGACTTTACTCGCCTAAACACCATTAACATTGATTGTACGACGCTTATCAGCTCTCTTTTCCGAACAAGCACAAACACAAGAAGGGGATTGCAAGAGCTATTGCCTAGATGCTGTCATATCCGGTCTTTGCATCGCGATCCCTCCTGAACGTGACGCTCGAGTCTCGATACTGCATCTCTACATTCTGCAGAAACTTAGAGTGGGATAGTGGGCAGACGAGAAAATGCAGACAAGCTACCATCGCATCCGATGACCAGCTCGGTCACGAAGAAACGCTAGAGACCCACAGAGATGGCAATTACCTCGGCTGCGCTCACTTTGAGGCCGTGTTGGATACGTATGACGTGCGTGCAACGGTGCAAGCAAAGCACGTCGTCACCGGACTTGGAGAGTAACCCTGGTGCCCAGAGGTGCCGACGGCAGAGGACAGAGCAAGTTACTCGGCTGGGAACTCCTCGATAAAAACCATTAATTCATAGCGTTCAAGCATATCTACTATATGTACGCACGATGAACCGTTGCGGTGATCGAATGGAGCGTATGTATGTATGTACATATGTAAGATGAACGTTTTAGATGGCAACGACGCTGTGACGTGAGTAAACGCTATTCTCCCTCTTTCCATGGAATGCTGACTCGCCTTTCCCTGAAGGTAAACGGAACGGAACGTACACAGGTGTGTGGTACTGGTGGCAAAGCCGCAGAACGTTGTGGTTGTATGTATGTTGTACATACATACGAATGCTTGATGTCTTCGTGCGGCGTTCTTACAGGCAATGTAGTTAATCACAGGCAATTCGATTAAGGATTTTTCCGACAACGTGTATTTTTGTATGTGCATATATATATACTAGAGGGAGAGACTTGAAAGTTGACGGTGAAATAAATGTGTTGAAAATTGGTGTCCCGTATCTATATTTATAAAATAACAACTCGGATAATATTTCGACGCGGGGATTAGTTGCTGCGCCTTCTGAGAGATTGTACATACATACATACATACATACATACACCTATCTACGTGAATGTTTGTCTGCCAAGGGAGAGGGGGGGAGGGGGGGGGGGCTAGGGAGGGTCAAGGGGCCCGTTTTTAGTGTTTTTGAGAGCTTATTTCAGCTAATCAAGCCGGGCAGGCCGGGTTATAGGGATATAGGAGGGAACCTATAACTAAGCCGTATTTCCTAGGGAAGAGAGGTATCTATAGGTTAATATAAGATAGTAAGAGTGTGAGGCTATAGGTTAGGCTTATAGGGGACGTTTTTAGTATTTTAAGGCTACTAGCTAGGGTATTTTTAGTATTTTCTAATAGCCCGGTAATAAGGCTACGAGTAAGGCTAATAATTAGGCTTAATAACGCTATTTTTAGTATTTTTTAGTAAATTATATGCCCCCCTTTAGCCTCGATTACGGCCTTAATCCTCTTAAGTATTAAGTTAATAAGGGATTTAAAATAATCCCTACTTAATAACTCCTATACCTCTATTATAGCTATCTTAAGGTCCTTATTACTTAGCCTGCCCTTAGGATATCTCTAATTAATAGAAAACTTTATCTATAATTAGGCGTTCTTAATAGGGGAGAGATTAGGGCTACGGGCTAGCTACTTAGCTAAGTTACCTCTAGGAAATAAAGTCGCGATAAGATTTATCGTAGCTTTTACTTTATATATAAGGGCGTTATCTTATTAAATTATAGATACCTTAGCCGGCTAACGCTTTTAGAAGCTTATAAAAAGGGGCAAAATTCTCTTATAATAGCCCTCCCCCTTAATTATACCTTAGCCCTTCTACTATATAAGGCCTAGGCCCCTTTTACGGCCTTAGAAATAACCTTAAAATATTTATCTATTAGCTTTCTATTTAATATATATAAATTTAATCGGGTTATCGTTTAGAATTTAGTAAGCTTTATATATAAAAGCCGGATAAGGGAGGGGAATATCGTAGCCTTAAAAAATAAAAGGGGAAAATAAAAGGGAAAAAGAAAAAGATAACTTACCCTCGAAAAGGGTAACCTAACTACGCTCTCTAATACTATTAACCTAGGTCTTATTAGACTATATCTACGTAGCCTAATCTTCCTTCGTAAGATATTAATATTTAAGGGCGAATTAAAGCCTTTTTTCCCGGGCTTTAAGGGGTAGATAAATAGCGCTATATTATCTCTTATAGTAGGCTCCTATTAACTTTAGGGCTTTTATAATAGCCCCTAGGCTATACGGTAATAGCTTAGGGATAATATTACGTAGTTTATAAGGGGCTATAAATCGAGTTATTTTCTATAGCGTATTAATTAGCTTTTTAAACTAATCTCTTATATCTAAAAAGATAATTAGAGGGCGGCTATAATTATAATATCCTAGCTTAAGGGGTTAATAAAAAGCGTAGGAAACCTAAGAAGATAAATATATTAAGATTAAGAGATTAAGATAGCTATAATTAAGTAGTTAACTTACTTATTATTATATAAGTTTTAAGGTAATAGCGATATTATTATTTAATATACCCCTAGCTTTCTTAAAAGTCCTAATTATAAGCTATTAATCCCTTATCGTTAGGGCTAATTTTTTCCTTACTATAATAGCTTTATCTAGTATATCCTTTTCTATATCCTCTCCCTTAGCGTTAACGTTATCGTTATCGCCCTAAGCTCCCTCCTATTTACCCTCTCCTTAGCTAGCCCTTAGTCTTATATCTAAGGGCGACGAAGGGCCGCTAGGGCCGGGTGCCTAGCTTACTACTAAATTAGCGATAGCTTTACCTTAGCTAGCGGCGGTACCGCCGGCGTTAGCGGAGGGGGCGGTAGCGGTATTAACGGGCCCCGTAGCGGTAAGCGGAGGGGGGGGGTTTAGGGAACGACTTTATTATCGTCTCGAGATCGGCTAGGTTTATTATAAGGGTTAAGGGGGGGGGGGGCGTTATTAATAGTAGCGTTATCGGATAAGGGAGAGGTATTATAGGGGGGGTCGGCTACTAAGGTATCTTATTATCCTTAGCCTCCTCCTTAGCCCTAAGGCTAAGAAAGATAATTATCGCTAGTAGCTATAAATATAAGGCCTTAATTATAAGGTATTATCGATAAGGGGGGTAATCTAGATATATATTAATCGATTAATTAGTTAGTAAGGTAGTAATATTAATAATCTTAATATTAGTAATAATATTAAAAAAGGGGAAAAAGGGGGGGTCTCTAGTTAGCGGCTAGCTAAGATATAGAAAATATAAGCTTAGGAACCTAATCCCTAATAAATTATATAATATCTAGCTTTCCTAAAGAGGAGGGATATATCGTAATAAGACGTAGCGCCGAGTATAATATTAATTTAGATAAAAAACTATAATAAGTATTATAATATATACTTAGACTTATCGCTCCTTTTTATAAATAATTACTATTTATAGTAATTTATTATTATAGCTATTAAATTCCTTAATAGATAGGCTTTCGAATATTTTTATTAGCTTTTTTATATCTCTTTTCTACGTAAAGTAATAGTTAATTAAAGATCGTAAGTTTACTAAATATCTAGTAATAACCTTAAATTAAGGGGGCGATAGCGGTAAGAACTTTAATACCTTATAACTTCGTATTTAGAAAGCTATAGTAGATAAAAGTAGTACCGTTTAACTTATTTTCTTCCGCTCTATCTAAAAGTATAGCTCTTATTTAGATTAATCGCGATTTACTATTATAATAAGATAATTAAGATAGAATCCTACCTTATTATTATCTTTAGCTTTATATAGCCTCGCCTCGCCGGCTAGCATTACGGGTTATAGCCTTACGCTACGCGGCACCGGCTTCTAGAATAGGAGAAATAAAGGTCTTATAATAACCTCTAGCTACCTCTATTCCCTAGTTATAAAGTTATATATAGTGGAAATAAATAGTAACGGATTAGGAAAAAATATCACGTAATAGAGTGAGAAGAGAGGTATTACGTGATAGTTAAATAGAGGAAAAAGATAAAGAATTAGAGGCAGGAGAGGTAATTAAATTATGAGTGTGAGATAATAATACTATATAAGTAGGTGGGAAAACCCTCCTTCTTTTATAGACAATTTCTCAGTAACGAAGGTACTTTCTAAGATACTTCTAAGTCTTCGGATATAGTACTTTAACGTAGCTGTAAGACCTTCCTTTCCCCTTATTTGTAGGTATTTTCCTTCTTTTATTATTTAACTTAGAAGATCGAGGATTTGCGGTGAGACTTGTATGTAATATATACGATCGAGGCTTATGCGCGCGCTTAGGCCCGCGTACGCTTAGGCCCTATAAGCGCTATACGTGAGACCTTATAAGCGCTATATAATAGGCGCTATAGGGCCTATGCGATAGGCGTTATAGGGCATATACGTGCGCTATAGTGGGCCCCTATAGACCTTAGTATATATAGCTTATTCCTCTTTTATACTATATATCTTAAGCTATATTATAGGCTTATTTCTTATCCGATTAAGATAAGAAAATATATATTATATAGCGTTTTAAAAGGGCTTTAATATAATATAAATATTGCCTTATAAAACTTACTTAAAGTATTTATAAATAATTATATAAGCCTATTATAGCTATATTTTTATATTTTACTCTTATAGCCTCCCTTAAAGTGTATATTATATATACTCTTTACTAGATTTTTATATTTAATCTTCTAAGAAGTAAGAAAGTAATATTTATAAGCGTGGAAAAAATTAAATAAAACTATAAGATAGTAAAAACCTTAATAAGATAAAAGACTATCTTTATATTATAATTATATATTAGTAAAACCTTATAGGAAAAATACTAATAATATATAATATAACTAGTAAAAACCTTTATAAAAGGAAAATAACTAAATTATATAAAGGAAAAGTCTAAAAGTAAAGTAAAAGACTTAAAAAACCTCTATTATTATAAGGAATAATTATCTATTAGCCTAATAAAAGGCGGCGGAATTTATTAAATTTACTAATAGGTAGTTCCTTAGTAAATATATCTGCTATATTATCTTCTAACCTTATATAATATATTTATATTTTATTATTTCTTATATTATCCCTTATAAAGAAGTAAGCTAAGTCTATATACTTAGTTTTTTTATAAAATTTAGGTTTTTCTGCTTATTTAATAGCTGCCTAATTATCTATAAGTATAGGAGGTATAGTATTAATTATATTTATATTTAATAGCTAATTTATAATTAAAAATAACTTTTATATATATAAAGCTTTTTTAGTAGCTTCTTTAAAGCCTATAAACTTTACTTCGTAAGTAAATAAAGCTATAAATTTTTATTTCTTATAGCCCTAGCTTATTAAATTATTATATATATAAAAATAATAACTAAATATAAATTTATAGTTTATTAAATTAGAAGCCTAGCTAATATCTATTAAACCTCTTATAAAATTATTATTAAAAGGGATATTATAATTATAAGTTTAACTTTTATATATTTTACGAATCCCGCGCTTAAAGCGACGCGGATACGAACCTCTTATTCTTATATTATAAGCGGACTCCGCTCTTTCTATTACCCCGTAGCGATAGCTTCGAGCCGCGCCCGGAGAGGCTCTAGGGGGGAGGGTAACGCTATATAGGTTAATCGTAACCGCGAAAATTTTTTACCCGGAATATAGCTTTACTTCGAATTATAATAAGCTTAAACCTAAGGGTTTACTATACTTTTTACCTTATTAGAAGCTAAGGCGAGTATTAGTAAGATTATTTTAGGGGATACCTTAGTCTCCGTATAGGTAATTATCGAATAAGTAGCGGAGTCCGAGAGGGTCCGGGGAGGCGCCCCCCTTACTCTAACCTTATCGATTAGTAATATTTCCTTAGCTATTATAGCCGCGGTTTCCTCTTTTTTTTATAGCTCCGGGGGGAGCGGAACTTCTCCGATATAAGCTATAGTTATAGCTAAAGTATTAGAGAAGACTATTAAAAAGTAAATTCCTAAGTAATATAAGCGTTAGCTTATAATTTACTTTAACTTTATCGCTACTCCGCTTTAAGTTTAAGGCCCTAAAATAACTATAATAAATATTAATTATAAACTTTATAAGTAAAGCTAAGCTTTTATAGTAAGGAAACTACTTAGTAGCGATATTATAATAATATTCTAAGATACCGTTTATAAGCTTTAGTTTAATTTAAAATAGCTCTATATTATTTTTAGAGAAAAGGTACGCTTAATTAGCGGAGGTTATACTCTTATCGTAAAAAAGGTACTAGCGCGGGCCTTATAATAAAATAATAAGGAAGCCTTTTAGAAGGAGATTAAATTATTAAATAAGGTCTTAATAATATAATTATATATAAAATAATATTATTTAGAAACTTAGCGGAGTTCCCTTATAATTATTATTAATAGCGTAATAAATATAAACTAGATTTATAATAAGGGTATAATAATATAAGTAGAGATTTTTAACGCGGAACCTTATAAGCTAAAAGTTTAACCTTAGTAATATTTTAAATATTACTAGCTTAGATATATCGCTAAATATTATATAATAAAGCTATAATATAGCTAATACTTTACCTTTTTATATACGAAAAGTAAGTTAGCTTACCTTATAGTATATAAAAAAAGACTATATTATTACCCTCTCTATCGGGGAATTTACCCCGGGTAAAGTTAACTTTACCTTAAAATAAGAGCGGCGTAAAACTAAGCGAAGGATATTTATATTTCTTAACCTCGGAGATTTATAAATCGGAACTTTATATATACCGCCCCTCCTCCCCCCTTAGCGCTAACCGGAGTTTAGTAATAGCTAGGGCGGAAATACTAAAAAGCGAATATAATAGCTCCGCCTCCGACCCCCTCTCCGAACTTATCTATAGCTTCGCTATAATAATTAGGCCGCCTTTTAAAATTAGCTATTATAAGGTTTATTATAAGCTAGTAAAACCTCTATATATTCCTTAGTTATATTAATAAAGCCTTAATCGAACGGATTATTTAAGATATTATAATTAAGCGCGGAGATTCGGTTTATAGCGATAACGATATTTAGGAAGATAAGTAGCTATATAAACTCCGTATTAAACTTAGCTTACGCGTACTCTTACTACCGCGGACTCCGTTTTAGAGGATATATCGGCTTCCTAATTACTTATTATTACTAGACCTATCTAAGGTATAAAGTGCTAGGTGCGGACCTAGTCTAGCCTTAAACTAAGGTAATACTTAAGGGGAGGGTTTTACTCCGAGTTCTCCGGTTTTTCCTACTCTTAGAATATATATAAGATAGTTCTAAGCTAAATTAAGCATACTAGCGTACGAATATTATTATTATATAGTTATAAGTTAGTTTTAAATCTAAGTATTTATTTAAATATTTTTAGATTATATTTAAAGCTGCTATATATATAATATTAAGCTTAGAAGTAAATCTAGTATAGGAAATTATAGTATATAATATATTAAGTTTTATTTTTATAGTAAGGTATAAAAGGGAGCTTATTTCCTTCTAATATTATAAAATTATATCTTTTCCAGGTTTTATAATAGCCTTTTTAAGCTTAATACTAAGTTTAGAAGGTATTTTAGACGTCCCTAAAAACTCTTTATTATACTTTTTTATTTTATTCCTTATATATTTTTCCTAAGAGATATATAGTATTTTATTTACTCTATTTATATTTATATTTATACTTAGAAAGTCTTCTAAATTTCCTAAATCTTATAAGGCTAGTTTAGCGGGGGAAGAAAGATACCTTAAGTAAGCGTAGTAGATACCTAAGGGGCGTAACTTCTTAGGTAACTAGAGTCTTTAACTAATATAAGGGGGGATCTCTAGCTATAAGGGGAGGCGCTAGATATAATTCTTTATAGGGGAAAATAATAGGAAGTTAATTTCCCTTATAAAAATAAGAGTAGTAACGGGGAAGAACTTAGGGACTATTTAATTAATAGTTAAAAACTTTAAAATAAGTATTTAAATTAGTAATTTAAGGTATAAAAGTATAAGGTTTAAAATAAAGTTATAATTCCGTTTAGTAGAGTTTTTACTATAAGTCCTCTCTATAACTTAATTTACGATATATAACTTTTATAAAAATTATAAAGATAAGCTTAAGAGCTAATTCTTACTTAATTCCTTCCTTTTTTCGAGGAAACTAAACTATGCTATATACTTAATAATAGCCCCTTATCCTATTATTATTACCTTTAATAGTTCTAAAGCGTTAAAATATCTAAGAACTAAAAGGACTTAAAGGACTATTTAATCGTAACTTATATAAGCCCCTAATAACTTACTATCTTAGTTAAGCGTTATTTTTCTTTAAGGTATATTTTTTACCGCTACTAAACTCCTCCCTAAGCGCGAGCCGTAATAATAAGTAACTAACCCTTTTTTATAACTTAAATAAAATATATATAAGCGCGGTAAAATAAAGGCGGAAAGGACTATAGGTAACGGGAAATAATAAGAAACTCTAGCTACTTTTTTTTAGGTTCGAGCCCCTAAATACGGCGACTTTAATATTTATACCGCTTATCTACTTATAGTATATTATTCTAAAGCTTTTTCTTTTAAGCGCGTTCTTATATAATTAAATAGTTATTAACTACTCGGTTAATCTTCGCTTATATACTTAAGTATATAAGTTTTAGGGGTTATAAGCTAACGAATATACTAGTTCCTAGAACTATTAGAATTATCTTTAATATCTTAAGCTAGTCTTTTACTAGCGCTCTCTTAGTATAAGTTATAATTAATCCCGTAAAATTAGGAGTAAGATATTTCCCTTAGCGTATAAGGCCGTAATCGTCCTTTTAAGCTATATAGTTCTTATAAAAAACTACTCCTTTAATTTTAAAATTAAGGGGGTTAGGATTAACTAATTCCCTCCTAATACTCGTTATAGTAAGGCCTTCCCTAAGCTAGACCCGCGGGTTTTTAGCTAACTTATAATATATAAACTATATTAGTTTTAGGGTTCTTATATCCTTTTCCTATATTTTTCTTTTTAGAGACTTTTTTTACGCTAGTAAGATTTTAGTTAACTTAGTTAATAGCTTACCCGCTATTTTCCTTAAACTCTATCGTAGGGAGGGGGCCGTAATTACCTTAGCCTTAGTTCTTATCTTATTTAAGATTTCCGCTATTATCTTAAAACCTTCTAAGGTAGCCGGGTCCTTAAACCTAAATAAAAATAAAAGACTAGATAATAAAATTATTTAATTAATAATCTAGTTATTTATAAGTTTATCCTTAGTAAGCGCTTTATTATTTTCCTCCCTATACTCCTTTTTATTATAAGTCTCTTTATCCTTAGCCTTTTCGCCCTAGTTAAAGTTATCGTTATTAGGCTTATACTATTCTTCCTAGTTTTCCTAAAGCTATCTTCTAACCTTTATAGCGCCTAAGTATAGTATAGTAATATAATCCTTTTATATAAAGTTACTAGTAAAGATCTTAAGCGTAATAATTCGAAATCCCTTAAAGATTTAGTAATAAGGGATAAGGATCTTAAAGTATAGGCCCCTAAGTATCGTTAATCCTATTTCTAGTTTAATTATAAGCTTTTTATAGTTTTCCTAGCTTCTTAGTTTAAAGTTATACCCGTCTCCTAAGAAATTAAACTACTTAGATTTTCGAATACTTAATTTATTTACCCTAATAGTATAAAGATTACTAATAGCTCTATTAATTAATTAGTCGTATAAGTTCCTATAGCTATCTTAATTTTAAATAGCTTAATCTTTTAATAAGATCTTAGAAACGGGGGGCGCTTTATCCTCTAGTTTAAACTACTTTAAGCTTATCCTATACTTATTTAATAGGCCGTTAATATATATATTAATTTTAAGGCCGACGAAACCTTAAGCTTAGTGCTAAAGTATAATAAAGGCTAGGTATCCGTATTTAAACTCCCTTTTTTAATAAATCCTAGGAATAACGATATATTAGAAAAGGTAATTTCCCTAGACTTTAGCTAGGATATCCCTTTAGGCCGCTATCGCCCTTTTTAATTATAACACGCGTCCCGGATCTATTAAATTAAAATAGTAAAAGATTTAAGCTTCCTAATCTTAGAAAAAACTACCTTAATAATACCCGAAGTTTATCTTACTCTTTTTAAAATTAACTATATTACCTAAAAGGGGGTAACTATTTAATTCTTACTTTAAATTAAACTTTAGTATAATATAGTTAAATTTCTTCCTAAATAGTATATTAGTATTTTCGCTAGCGTTAGGGGGTATTATAATTATTATTAGGGACGTAAATAAATATACTTTATCCTTAATCTTTTTATTTAAAATCTTAATTATAGCCCTTAGTTTAAAATTAGTTACCTATTATCGTTTTTATATTTTAAAAATAAAACGCTTAATATTATTAGCGTAATAGTCCTAATCGGCGATATTATAAAAAAGTATAATTTTAGTAATCTTCTCATTAACTTAGAATATATCTAAGTATTTAATCTTATCTATAAAGATTTTAATATATTTTTTCGGCTATATTATATATCTTATAAACTAAAGAGGTTACTTATAATTAAAAGTTTAGGTAAAGTTAAGAGTTACTACTAAGAATAGGAGGTCGGGCGACTTAGGCCCCGTTACTACTTTACTATAGATTATCTTAGTAATTTTAAACTTATTATTCTTATTACTAAAAAATATTCCCTTAGCCTTAATATTTACTTCTTTACTAAGCTTAATATCTAATTCTAATAATTCTATTTCGTTAATAATTTAGTAATATATAGTATATAAAAATATTTTTAATTAAATAGTTATAGTAAGGGAGAAAAAAAATATACGTAGGAAAAGAGGAAAAACGCGTTACTTTATTTTATTATAATTCTCTACCTTAGTTATTAAGCTTACTATAATATATTTCGGTTAGTATTACAATATTATAAAAGAAAGAGCGAGGAGGGCTCTTTCCTAATTAGGAAAGAATAGTTATTAGTTAGCTATTAGCTTCGCCCTTATCTTCTCCCTTTTTATTTATCTTTTCTTTTTTCGCTTACTTAACTTAAACGCGTTAATAATAAAAACTTTAATTATAATAGCTCCTAAGTTAACTAAAAAGGAGTAAGCTAAGAAAATATAGAACTATCTCCTAAATATTTATAACCTTATTTCTCGTAAAATTTATATAAAAGATATAAGCGTCCTATTAACCTTAGCTTAGTAAAGCTATACCGCGCTTAAAACTCTTCCTTACTTAGAATATATACGCGTAAATATTTTAATTAAATAATCCTTAATATTTAAGCTAAATTCTTATACTTAAGTTTATACTTATCTTAAGATTTAATATAAGGGGGGTATTAACGTTAGGTATTTCTGCGTTCTAATCTATATTAAGATAGCTTTTTACGAAAAAGTTCCTAAGGATATTCTAGCTTTTATAAAGTAGGAGATAGCTAGGGCGACTCCTTTTAAATATTTCTTATATTAATTTCTTAAGGTTAGGGAGAGAGAGTTTTAAGAGGAGATAATAAAAACGCCTCGAGTTATTTATATCCCGACTAAGATTACGTACTTAGAAAAATCCTTTTTTAACTATTTAATTAAGGGTAAACGCCCCGAATACTTTAAGGCCTTACTTATCTTAATATTTAGGTAACGTAACTTAAGAATATATAGCTATTACTTATAATCTTAAATTATAATTATTACTTACTATAAAAAGTATATCTTAACCCCTTTTTATAAGTGCGTTTTAATATTTAGTTAAGGGGGTTATAATTATTTAAATTATATTTAAAATAAAACTAAAGCTACTATTTATAATTAGCGTTAATATATTAAATACTTTATTAAAATAGAAAATAACGAAGCTTTATAGATATTTAGTTATTTCGTAAATAGTAAGAACGTCTTTATTAATTTTATAGCGTATAAAGATTATCTAAACTCTTAAGTCGCCTTTTACTTAGTTAAGGATACGCCTAACTTATTCTTAGACGACGGTTTAAAGCTTAAGGATAGTAATAAGTAGCTTAATATTAAAAAGCGGGCTTAGAAAGTCTTAGAACTAAAGTAAAGTAATTAATCGTAAATATTAGGATCTAATAAAAAAGCTAAAATAAAAAAAAGTTATTATACTTTCGTCTAAATATATTAACTATACTAAAATACCTTCCCCTTCCTCTTTATAATTATTAGGTAAGGGAGTTTAGGGTTTTAAAGCTTATAAGGTAACTATAAGATAGCTTTAATATAAAAGGCTTTCTATATTTTAATAATTTAGAGGAGCTAAACCTTAAGAGTAGTTTTTAGCTTAGCTTAGGTATTAAGGAAACTATCCCTAATAACTAATTTATTATACTAATTACTAGAAGATATATAGTTTCTTAAAACTATTTAATTATAAGCTTTAGCGTTTAAATCCTAGACCTTATATAGTTTAGCGTTAACTTCCTCCTTAGCTAGGAAAAGGGTTATTATAGCGGAGGTAGGTCCTTTCCTTTATAGAAGCTAGTTATTAAAGTTAAAAGACTACTATCTATTTTCCGCTTAATAGAACCTTTTAAAATAGTCCCTAGAAACTATTTTATTAAGGTTAATCTTATCTAGTATTTTTAAACGGTAACTTCTAGTAATTTTAGCTTTTAATATTACCTTATAAGGTCTATTTTACCTTATTTATAACTTAGTAACTTTTCTAAGGTTAGCAGCTTATCGTATATTATAGTAAAAGATAAGGTCTCCTTTTCTAAAGTTTATAAAGCGAAGTTTATACTTATTATTATTATCTATCTTTTAAGCGAGGCGTTATCGATAGGTTATAACTTAGGTTTTAGCTTTTTCCACGTCCTTTTTTTTCCTCTTTAATACCTTTATATATACTATTAGTAGATTAAATAGTTCCTATATTCTATCTTAATTAATAAGGCGCTAGGTAAGGTATTTAACCTTAAGAGGTAGGACTAGCTCTTAGCTATAAATTAAGTAAAAGGCCGATATCCTATATAAGTTTTTAATAGCTATATAGTTAGCTAGGATAGCTTAAAATAGGAACTTAACTTATTTCCCTATTTCCTAAGCTATTTTCGTAAAAGCTAAGGAAATTAACTAATACCTAACTTTAATAATTAAGTTTACCTTAAGGTTATACTTAGAAATAAGGATAACCTTTATACTAAAGTTTTCGAGGATTATTCGAAATATAAACTTAACTTTAAGGCTACTATTTATTACGGCTTTAAATAGGACTTCGTAATAGTAGATAATAAAGAGTATAAACTTCGTTATAGCGGCTATTATAAGGTCTCTTACTAGCGTAACCTTAACTTATTTAGTAAGGTTATTACGCGCTTCTAGGAGATACTTATACCTTTAATTAATTAGTATATACTAAGTATTTAAATAGATTTTTTCGAAAAGTTATCTAAGAGCTATTAGGACTAAGCGTTCCTAAGGTTATCGAGGGTTGAATTTCTAATAAATAAAGCAGGTTAAGATAGTAGTATTTATATAGTTTTATAAACTTAGCTACTAGTAACGTTTTTTAATAAAGTTATATATAACTTCTTTTCCTTTATAGCTTATTTACTTATAGAACCTAGTTATAATTTATTTTAGCAGGGGAAGAAGGGCACCCTAAGCGAGCGTAGTAGATACTTAAGGGGCGTAACTTCTTAGGTAACTAGAGTCTTTAACTAATATAAGGGGGGATCTCTAGCTATAGGGGGAGGCGCTAGATATAATTCTTTATAAGGGAAAATAATAGGAAGTCGATTTCCTTTATAAAAATAAGAGTAGTAAGAGGGAAGAACTTAGGGACTATTTAATTAATAGTTAAAAACTTTAAAATAAGTATTTAAATTAGTAATTTAAGGTATAAAAGTATAAGGTTTAAAATAAAGTTATAATTCCGTTTAGTAGAGTTTTTACTATAAGTCCTCTTTACAACTTAATTTACGATATATAACTTTTATAAAAACTATAAAGATAAGCTTAAAGGCTAATTCTTACTTAATTCCTTCCTCTTTTCGAGGAAACTAAACCGCGCTATATACCTAGCGATAGCCCCTTATTTCGTTATTATTACCTTTAATAGTTCTAAAGCGTTAAAGTATCTAAGAACTAAAAGGACTTAAAGAATTATTTAATTATAACCTATATAAGCTCCTAATAACTTACTATCTTAATTTAGCGTTATTTTTCTTTAAGGTATATTTTTCACCGCCGCTAAACTCCTCCCTAAGCGCGAGCTATAATAATAAGTAACTAACCTTTTTTTATAACTTAAATAAAACGCGTATAAGCGCGGTAAAATAAAGGCGAAAAGGACTATAGGTAACGGGAAATAATAAGAAACTCTAGCTACTTTTCTTTAAGTTCGAGCCCTTAAATATAGTAACTCTAATATTTATACCGCTTATTTACTTATAATATATTATTCTAAAGCTTCTTTTTTTAAGCGCGTTCTTATATAATTAAATAGTTATCGACCGCCCGGTTAATCTTCGCCTATATACTTAGGTATATAAGTCCTAGGGGTTATAAGCTAATAAACGTGCCGGTTCCTAAGATTATTAGAATTATCTTTAGTATCTTAAGCTAATCTCTTACTAGCGCTCTCCTAATATAAGCTATAATTAATCCCGTAAAATCGAAAGCGAGATATTTCCCCCGGCGCACGGGGCTATAATTATCCTTTTAAGCTATATAATTCTTATAAGGAACTACTCCTTTAATCTTAAAATTAAGGGGGTTAGGATTAACTAGTTCCCTCCTAATACTCGCCGTAGTAAGGCCTTCCCTAAGCTAAACCCGCGGGTTCTTAGCTAACCTATAATATATAAACTATATTAGTTTCGGGGTTCTTATATCTCTTTCCTATATTTTTCTTTTTAGAGACTTTTTTTATATTAGTAGGATTTTAGTTAACTCGGTTAGTAGCCTGCCCGCTATCTTCCTTAAACTCTATCGCGGGGAGGGGGCTATAATCGCCTTAGCCTTAGTTCTCGTCTTATCTAGGATTTCCGCCGTTATCTTAAAACCTTCTAAGGTAGCTAGGTCCCTAAACCTAAGTAAAGATAAAAGACTAGATAACGGAATTATTTAATTAGCAGTTTAGTTATCTATAAGTTTATCTTTAGTAAGCGCCTTATTATTTTCCTCTCTATACTCCTCCTTATTACGAGTCTCTTTATCCCTAGCCTCTTCGCCTTAGTTAAAGTTATCGTTATTAGGCTTATATTATTCTTCCTAGTCTTCCTAAAGCTATTTTCTAACCCCCGTAGCGCTTAAATACGGTATAGTAATATAGTCCTCTTATATAAAGTTACTAGTAAGGATCCTAAGCGTAATAATTCGGAATCCCTTAAGGATTCGGTAATAGGGGATAAGGATCTTAAAGTATAGGCCCCTAAATATCGTTAATTTTACTTTTAGTTTAATTATAAACTTTTTATAATCTTCTTAGCTTCTTAGTTTAAAGTTATACCTATCTCCTAAGAAATTAAACTACTTAGATTTTCGAATACTTAGTTTATTTACCTTAATAGTATAAAGATTACTAATAGCTTTATTAATTAATTAGTTATATAAGTTCTCGTAGCTATCCTAATTTCGAATAGCCTAATCTCTTAATAGGATTTTAGAGACGGGAGGCGCTTTATCCTCTAATCTAAACTACTTTAAGCTTATCCCGCGCTTATTTAATAGGCTATTAATATATATATTAATTTTAAGGCCGACGAAACCTTAAGCTTAATATTAGAGTATAGTAAAGGCTAGGTATCCGTATTTAAACTCCTCTCTCTAACGAGTCCCGGGAATAATAATATATTAGAAAAGGTAGTTTCCCTAAACTTTAGCTAGGATATCCCTCTAGGCCGCTATCGCCCTCTTTAATTATAGCACGCGTCCTAGATCTATTAAATTAAAATAGTAAAAGATCCGGGCTTCCTAATCTTAGAAAAAACTACCCTAGTAATACTTAGAGTTTATCTTACTCCTTCTAAAGTTAACTATATTACTTAAGAGGGGGTAACTATTTAATTCTTACTTTAGGTTAAACCTTAATATAGTATAGTTAAATTTCTTCCTAAATAGTATATTAATATTTTCGCTAGTATTAGGGGGTATTATAATTACTATTAAGGACGTAAATAGATATATTTTATCCTTAATCCCTTTATTTAAGATCTTAACTATAGCCCCTAATTTAAAACTAGTTACTTATTATCGTTTCTACGCTTTAAAAATAAAATACCCGACGTTATTAGCGTAATAGTCTTAGTTAGCGATATTATAGAAAGGTATAACTTTAGCGATTTTCTCGCTAACTTAGAATATATCCGAGTATTTAATCTTATCCGTAAAGATTTCGATATATTCTTTCGGCTATATTATATATTTTACGAACTAAGGGGGTTACTTATAGTTAAGAGTTCGGGTAAAGTTAGAAGTCGCTATTAAGAACGGGAGGTTAAGCGACCTAGGCCCCGTTACTACTTTACTATAAATTATCTTAGTAATTTTAAACTTATTATTCCTATCGCCGAAAAATATTCCCTTAGTTTTAATATTTATTTCTCTACTAAGCTTAACGTCTAATTCCGATAATTCTATTTTATCGATAATTTAGTAATACGTAGTATATAGAAATATCTTTAATTAAATAGTTATAGTAAAAGAGAAAGAGAGTATATATAGGAAAAGAGGAAAAACGCGTTACTTTATTTTATTATAATTCTTTACTTTAGTTATTAGGCTTACTATAATATATTTCGGTTAATATTACGATATCGTAAAGGAAAAAGCGAGGAGGGCTCCTTCTTAATTAGGAAGGAATAGTTATTAGTTAGCTATTAGCTTCGCCCTTATCCTTTCCCTTTTTATTTATCTTTTCTTCTTTCGCTTACTTAACCTAAACGCGTTAATAATAAAAACTTTAATTATAATAGCTTCTAAGTTAATTAAAAAGGAGTAAGCTAAGAAAATATAAAACTATCTCTTAAACGTTTATAATTTTATTTCTTATAAGATTTACGTAAAGGATATAAATATCCTATTAACCTTAGCTTAGTAAGGCTATACCGCGCTTAAAACTTTTCCTTACTTAGAATATATACGCGTAAGTATTTTAATTAAATAATCCTTAATATTTAAGCTAAATTCTTATACTTAGGTTTATACTTATCTTAAGATTTAGTATAAGGGGGGTATTAATATCGGGCATTTTAGCGTTCTAATCTATATTAAGATAGCCTTTTGCGAAAAGGTTCCTAAAGATATTCTAGCTTTTATAAAGTAAGAGATAGCCGGGGCGACTCCTTTTAAATATTTCCTATATTAGTTCCTTAAGGTTAGGGAGAGAGAGTTCTAAAAGGAGACGATAGAGACGCCTCGAGTTACTTATATCCCGACTAAGATCGCGCACCTAGAAGGATCCTTTTTTAACTATTTAATTAAGGGTAAACGCCCTAAATACTTTAAGGCTTTACTTATCTTAATATTTAGGCGACGTAACTTAAGGATATATAGCTACTACTTATAGTCTTAGATTATAACTATTACTTACTATAAAGAGTATATCTTAACCCCTTTTTATAAGTACGTTTTAATATTTAGTTAAGGGGGTTATAGTTATTCGAATTATATTTAGAATAGGATTAAAGCTACTACTTATAACTAGCGTCGATATATCGAATACTTTATTAGGGTAGAAGACGATAAAGCTTTATAGATATCCGGTTATTTTATAAGTAGTAAGGATATCTTTTTTAACTCCGTAGCGTATAAAGATTATCTAAACCCTTAAGTCGCCCCTCGCTTAGTTAAGGATACGCCTAACCTATTCCTAGATAACGGTTTAGAGCTTAGGGATAGTAATAAGTGGCCTAATATTAAAAAGCGGGCTCGGAAAGTCTTAGAACTAAAGTAAAATAATTAATTATAGGTATTAGGATCTAGTAAAGGAGCTAAAATAAAAAAGAGTTATTATACTTTCGTCTAAATATATTAACTATACTAAAATACCTTCCCCTTCCTCTTCGTAATTATTAGGTAAGGGAGTTTAAGGTTTTAAAGCTTATAAAGTAACTATAGGATAGCCCTAATATAAAGGGCTTTCTATATTTTAGTAATTTAGGGGAGCTAGACCTTAAGAGTAGTTTTTAGCTTAGCTTAGGTATTAAGGAGACCGTCCTTAATAACTAATTTATTATACTAATCGCTAGAAGATATATAGTTTCTTAAAACTATTTAATTATAAGCTTTAGTATTCGAATCCTAAACCTTATATAGCTTAGCGTTAACTTCCTCCTTAGCTAGGAAAGGGGTTATTATAGCGGAGGTAGGTCCTTTCCCTTATAGAAGCTAGTTATTAGAGTTAGAAGACTACTATCTTATAAGGCTAGCATCGTATATAAGGATAATTTCCTTATAGTTCGGCCTTAGATTAAGTGGTACTAGGAACTAAGGGTCTAATAGTAGTGCCTTAAGGTCTACTATAGCTTTAGAGTATTCCGCTATCTATTCTTAAGGAGCGTCTTTTTTTAATAAGGAGGTTAGTAGTTTAGTAATCTAAGCAAACTAGGGGATTTAGATTCGGTAAAAGCTTATAAGGCCTAGGAAGTATCTAATTTAACGAATTAAGTCGCAAATAACCTAGCTTTTAAGTTTTTCGACCTTATAGTCGACCGGCTTCCTCTTATAAGAGCTTATTATAAACCCTATAAGTTCTATTAATTCTTAGCACTAGCGAGATTTCTTCCCTATAACTATATAGCCTACTAGCTTAATATTAATAAGGACCTTATTAATATTAATAAGGTATTCGTAGATAAAGCGTTAAATACTTAGCCTTACTTCCTTATTATTATACGTAGTTTCCGGTCCCCTAATAAGGATATTATCTATAAAAACGTTATAAACTTCTAAAATAAGATTAAATAGTATTTACTATATAACCCTTATAAATTAACTTACTAAGTTCGTTACTCCTATTAGTATAGTATATTAGCGGAAGAGACTAATTAGTATTATAAAGGTTATATAATCTTAGCTTTTCGGGTCTAAAAGTATTTAATTATACCCTAAAAAGAGGTCTAGGAGTATTAAAACCTTATATATTATAAATTATTTACTAAACTTATTAGTATAGGGTAGCGGGTTAGCGTCTTATACGGTATAGCTATTAAGTATTATTATAAAGTTAATAAGCTAAACTCCTCTATCTTTCTTAGCTATTACTATATAGTAATTACGGTAGGAGGCGTAACTAGGTTCTAGAACTTTATACTATACCCTATTTTTAAGAAGTTTAACTACTTATAGGAGTATCGCTTTAAGGATATTAACCGGCTTCGCCTACTAAGCCTTATAGTTAATAACTTTAAACGTAATAGGAGGCGCGACTAATTAATCTACTTATCCTCTTTTACTATAGTCCTAAGCTAAGGTAGCTTCCCTATTAATAAGTATAGCGTATAGTATAGCTTATTTATTATTAGATAGTATTATAGTTATTTATTCTTATATATTAACTAATTAATTAGGGGTTAGTTTATAACTTTTCGTAATTTTAGAGAATTTGCCGGTAATATCTTTATTAAATAGCTTATTACTATAGACGTCCTTTTTAATTATACTCTATTTCCTAGCTTTCTAGCTAAAATCACCTTTTAGGATAGATCTATCTAGGCGGATATTATTACGAGGTACCTTCTTATTAGCCTTCCTTTTATATATCGTATTTATAAAAGCCGTTAACTAAAGGCGCGCTTTATTATCGTTAGCTTCCTCTTATTAGATAACTAAGAGTATTTAAGCGGCTTTAGCTTTCGTTTTAGTATCTCCTTTCTCTCTTAGTAGGTCTAAGATATTAGATAACGCCTTAGTTAATAAAGGTAGCACCGTAGCGTATTCCCGATTAGTTTATTATTAGTTAATCTCTTCTAAGTTTTAGTTAGTAATACCTTATTATCTATTAGCTTACGTAACTATTTAATTACCTTCTTTATCTTATTTATTTTTATTTAAGAGAAAGAAAACTAACTCTTTTTCTTAGCAGATTATTATCCCCTTAGGTGCCGACCCCTTTTCCTCCCCCTTCCCCGTAAGAAGGGGCCCTAATCCCTATTAGGGAAAGTTATTACTATACCTAATAGCTAAAGTAATAATATTAATAAAAGCTAAGTTAGGAAATAAGATAGGCTATTTATTATCCTATATAAGTAGTCCTACTACTAGGGTAATAATTCGGGTTAAACTAAAAATATATCGAGTATAAAGATCCCTAGTTTTTATATAATAATTAAATATTAGCCGGGTAAGGCGGATAAATAGTATACCTAGGATAAAGGGAATAAGTATATCGTCGTAGTAGATAAAGATTTAGATAAGTATATAGATAAGTCCTATAAAGATAATAGTATCTAAGATAGCTACTAGCTAAGTTAATTTCTTATTAAAAGATATCGTATTAACGGAGATAGGGCGGTATTCGAGGTTAAATTCGCAGGCGTACTAGGAGGTAATAATATTTATCTCGGCCCCTATATTAAGGAATACTAATATAAGGGTAGTATTAATACCCCTAACGCGGACCTATATACGAGGGAGGTCTTATATTATCTTCGGTATATCGAAGGACGAGATATATATATAAATACTAAGGGATTTAGGTATAGATATCGGAGGAAACTTAAGGTTCCTAGGGACGAAAATTTCCGGGTTTAGGATATAGTTTTCTCTATTTTCTTCGTAAGTAATCTTCTTAAAAGTATAATAATTAAATAGTTTTACGAGAATACGGTTACTTTCTAAGATAATAAGGTTTATATTTAGCCTAGCGTAAATATCGTTAAAGAAAGATATAAAGCTATTATTAAAAAGGTAATTTATATATTTAGGAATTATAACGGTATTAATAGTACTAGAGCTAGCCTAATTAGCTAGGGGCTAATTAACTAGTTTCTTAATAAAAACTTCCTTAAATTTAAAAGTCTTATAGTTAAGGTATTTTACCTTATTAGCTAATATTTAAGAGATTTTAATACTAAGTTCTAGGTTTATCGTAATTAAGTTTATTAACCTAATAGAAACCTTCTTTCCGATAATCTTATCTATAATTAGGTTTATAATCTTATTATATCTATCGGTAACTTTCACCTTAGGGCGTAAGTAAGTAATAGCTAAGAGGGCTTTATTTTAGATTTTCTTTTACTTAGTAATAGCTTTTTTTTATTACGTAACTTCCTAAGTATAAGTAGTCGGAGTCGGTTAACTAATAGATCGTAAAGTGCTAAAAGGGGAAGGGGTTTATAAGACCCTATCCTCGGTCGGGCTCTCTTTAACCCTTAAGCGCTTAAGTTTATAAGCGTTAACTATAGCTTAGATAAAGTTAACCCTAACTATTTAATCTAATAGCGCCGTATCCCGTTATATAATAATAAGAGATATAATAAGCGCTAGGGTTTTATTTTTAAGTAGTGCTAGGAGGGTCTATCGCGTTATATTATTATAATTTATAAAAGATAAGATTATCTTTTATTCCTTTTTATTAGGAGATTAATTATAGTTATTAATAGTAAGGCTTTTAACTTTTAGGATTAAGTCCGATATAAAGGATCCTAGCTAGTTCTTAACTTAGTATATTAGAAAGCGTCTAATATAGCTTCTTACTCTAATAAATTTATATAGAAAGCTTAGTAGCATAGCAACGTAGAAAGTATATAATCTAAGAAAAAGCTCTCTAGTCCTTAGGTCGTAACGAGCAAAGCCTAATTCCTTATTATAAGTTACTAGGGGGTAGTTATTAGCGTAGTAAGTAGGTTTATTATAATAATAGCACCTATAACTCTTTTTGCCTAAGATTATATTAATATTTAATTTATTACTAGATTTATTAGTCCCCTACGTTATAACGTTAGTAGTAATAAGGGGTCTGCCCTATTAAGTCCCGTAAGCTAAGGTATCCTAATTCTTAACCCTATTAGCTAAGCTATAGATATTATCTTATATATTAGCTAAATTAATAAAGAGGGAACTTATCTATCTAGCTAAATTATCTATAGTTATACCTTTCGGGTTACCTTACTATCCCTTAGTAACGGTTTTTAAGTAAGTTTTCTTATAAATCCTCTTAGGGGTTATTAGTCGCTTTTCTTCTAAAAAGAACTTTATAGCTTCTTCCTAGCCTTATCGAAGCTTTTAATTATAAAAGGCTATAGTAAGCTAGTAACGCGAATCTTTAAGATAAGGCTTAAGATAGCCTTAAATACTTTTTATAAGCTAGCTATAAGGCATAGCCGTAATATCTTTATAAGTTAAATTATTCCTTCTAAGGAGCCCGACTTAAACCTTTTTTAATAAAATATTAAAAACGTTACCCGATTCCGTAATAGCGAGTTTATAATTAGTCCTATACTTTTTACGGTAAAGATAGTCGTAAGTTTAGATCTAATTAGTAACCTATTCTATAATTTCTAGTTTCTTTATATTATAGTTCCTAATCCTTTTATCTAGGGTGCTTTTCTAAGCCGAGTCTAATATGCTATAGTATTTAATTATAGTATTCTTAGCTATTTCCTAAGGCTAGTCTTTAGTTAGGATTTTTATATTTATTCTTTCCTTATCGTTAATATAATCTTTAAGCTATTCGACTATTATAGCGTCTTTAATATTTATATTCTTTATTTCTTTTTTAAAGCGGTTAAGGAATTTAGTTATATTCCGGCTAGTAAATTTCGTAATAAGTAGTAAGGCTAGCTAGATATTAATAACTTAAGTCTTCTTAGCTATCTCGTTCTTAGGAGTCGTTATCTTATTTTCCGTGCTATTAAGGCTAACCGAACGAGTGCAATTAAGTAGTTAAGTTAGGTTTTTAGAAGAAAAAAGTATATAAATCTTAGGGGGGTAAGGTAACTAGTCTTATAATAGAATAGTATTTTATAATAATAAGGCTATTTTAGAAAAAAAGGAGACGAAAATAATACTTCTTAGATAACGATATAAGATATAAGCCTAAGAGTAGATAAGGAATAGGAGTATTAGGACGCTAAAGTAGAAAAGCTCGTAAAGGATAAGGATAAGCTAAAAAGGCATATATAAAATTAAACCGCTTAAAAAAACCGTCTATAAGCCGCCGATATTATATTATAATAATAATCGACTATTAATTAAATAGTTATAGTTATCTAATATCCCGGATTTCTTTTCCGAGGGGGTAACGTTTCTAAAAATAAGTTAGTAAAATAAGATCGTAGTTCTTATCTACGGTTTAAACTTAATTTAGCTATTATTTTTCTTATCTAATATAGGGGTATTACCTTATAAGCGGTCTCTACGCTAATTAATCGTATTAAACGTCCTTTACTTTTTTGCCGACCCCCGCTTTAGTTATAACTTCGTAAGTAACTAGCTTACGTCCGAGAACGGAGCCCCTTTTACCGGTGCCGAGGATATAACTTATCCTTTAACCCTCTAATTAGTTCGTTATAATTTATAAGGGGTAGCTATTATCTTAATATTACCTCTTTTAGTTATCAAGCCTAATAGATTATACCTTAGAGATTAGTTTTAGCGGGGGAAGAAGGGCACCTTAAGCGAGTATAGCAGATACCTAAGGGGCGTAACTTCTTAGGTAACTAGAGTCTTTAACTAATATAAGGGGGGATCTCTAACTATAAGGGGAGGCGCTAGATATAATTCTTTATAAGGGAAAATAATAGGAAGTCGATTTCCCTTATAAAGATAAGAGTAGTAAGGGGGAAGAACTCGGGGACTATTTAATTAATAGTTAAAGACTTTAAAATAAGTATTTAAATTAGTAATTTAGGGTATAAAAGTATAAGGTTTAAAATAAAGTTATAATTCTATTTAGTAGAGTTTTTACTATAAGTCCTCTCTACGACTTAATTTACGATATATAACTTTTATAAAAGCTATAAAAATAAGCTTAAGGGCTAATTCTTACTTAATTCCTTCCTCTTTTCGAGGAAACTAAACCGCGCTATATACTTAGCGATAGCCCCTTATCTCGTTATTATTACCCTTAATAGTTCTAAAGCGTTAAAGTATCCGAGAACTAAAAGGACTTAAAGGACTATTTAATCGTAACTTATATAAGCCCCTAATAACTTGCTATCCTAGTTTAGCGTTATTTTTCTTTAAGGTGTGTCTTTCACCGCCGCTAAACTATCTTCGTTATTTTTCTTTCTTAATAACTAAATAGGGGTACCGTTTAAGCCTTATCGGTTTTTTCTAAAGTTTGTCGTTCGCTATTATAAAGGTTAGAGCTAATATTTTAAATTTTTAGAACGCTTAGGCTTTTATATACGGGGGCCTTTCTATTCGTTTTAAGAAAGTAATAATTTAACTATACTTATTAGAAAGTATTTAATTAAAGGATTAAATAACTACTACGTTAAGGTATAAGTTTATAAAGTCTTCTAAATCTCTATCTTTTTCTTATTTAAAGAGGTTAATATCTATAATTAGTTTTCTAGATAAGGCGTCTATAATAAGATTCTTATTTTTAGTAATATAATATATAGTAAAATCGAATAAGAAAATATAGCTAACTTATTTAGTAACTATAGCTTTAAGGATATTTTTAAAGGATCTTTTAAGCTAGTTAACTAAAACTTATACGTCCGTTTTAAGGTAGAAATAAACCTTATAAAGATAAAGCCGTAAGCGTCTTATAGCGTATAATATAGCCTTATATTCCTTTTTTATTATATTATAATTTACTTCTATAAGGTTCTATACGCCGCTTTTAAACTTAACTATTTATCTAGTCCTTTTAACTTCTTATAGTAAAACCGCCCCTTATCTTATAAGGCTAGTATTATATATAAGGATAATTTCCCCGTAATTTAGCTTTAGATTAAGTAGTACTAGGAACTAAGGGTTTAATAATAGTACTTTAAGGTTTATTATAGCTTTAAAGTATTCCGCTATCTATTTCTAAGAAGCGTCTTTTTTTAATAAGGAGGTTAGTAGTTTAGTAATCTAAGCAAACTAGGGGATTTAAATCTAATAGAAGCTTATAAGGCTTAGGAAATATCTAATTTAACGAATTAAGTTATAAATAACTTAGCTTTTAAGTTTTTTAACCTTATAGTTAACCGGCTTCTTTCTATAAAAGCTTACTATAAACCTTATAAGTTTTATTAATTTTTAGTACTAGCGAGATTTCTTTCTAGTAACTATATAGCCTACTAGCTTAATATTAATAAGGACCTTATTAATATTAATAAGGTATTTATAGATAAAGCGTTAAATACCTAGCTTTACTTCCTTATCGTTATATATAGTTTCCGGTCCCCTAATAAGGATATTATCTATAAAAATATTAGAAACTTTTAGGATAAGATTAAATAATATTTATTATATAACCTTTATAAATTAACTTACTAAGTTTATTACTCCTATTAGTATAGTATATTAGCAGAAGAAACTAATTAGTATTACGAAGGTTATATAATCTTAGCTTTTTAAATCTAAAGGTATTTAATTATACTCTAAAAAGAGGTTTAGGAGTATTAAAACCTTATATATTATAAATTATTTACTAAACTTATTAGTATAAGGTAGTAGGTTAGCGTCTTATATAATATAGCTATTAAGTATTATTATAAAGTTAATAAGCTAAACTCCTCTATCTTTCTTAGCTACTATTATATAGTAATTACGGTAGGAGGCGTAACTAGGTTCTAAAACTTTATATTATACCCTATTTTTAAGAAATTTAACTACTTATAAGAGTATCGCTTTAGGGATATTAACTAGCTTCGCCTACTAAGCCTTATACTTAATAATTTTAAATATAATAAGAGGCGCGACTAATTAATCTACTTATCCTTTTTTACTATAATTCTAAGCTAAAATAGCTTCCCTATTAATAAGTATAGTATATAGTATAGCTTATTCGTTATTAGATAGTATCGTAGTTATTTATTCTTATATATTAACTAATTAATTAGGGGTTAGTTTATAACTTTTTATAATTTTAGAGAATTTACTAGTAATATCTTTATTAAATAGCTTATCGCTACGGATATCCTTTTTAATTATACTCTATTTCCTAGCTTTCTAGCTAAAATCGCCCTCCGGGATAGATCTATTTAAGTAAATATTATTATAAAGCACCTTCTTATTAGCTTTCCTTTTATATATCGTATTTATAAAAGCCGTTAACTAAAGGCGCGCTTTATTATTATTAGCTTCCTCTTATTAGATAACTAAAAGTATTTAAGTAGCTTTAGCTTTCGTTTTAGTATCTTTTTTCTCTCTTAGTAAGTTTAAGATATCGGATAACGCCTTAGTTAATAAGGGTAGTATTATAGCGTATTCCTAATTAGTCTATTATTAGTTAATCTCTTCTAAGTTTTAGTTAGTAATATCTTATTATCTATTAGCTTACGTAACTATTTAATTACCTTCTTTATCTTATTTATTTTTATTTAAAAGAAAGAAAACTAACTCCCTTTTTCGGTAAATTATTATCTCTTTAAGTGCCGACCCTTTTTCCTCCCCCTTCCCTATAGAGAGGGGCCCTAATCCCTATTAGGGAAAGTTATTACTATACCTAATAGCCGAAATAATAATATTAATAGAAGCTAAGTTAGGGAATAGGATAAGCTATTTATTATCCTATATAAGTAGTCTTATTACCGGGGTAATAATTTAAGTTAAACTAAAAATATATTAAATATAAAGATCCCTAATCCTTATATAATAATTAAATATTAGCTAGGTAAGGCGGATAAATAGTATACCTAGGATAAAAGGAATAAGTATATCGTTATAGTAGATAAAGATTTAGATAAGTATATAAATAGGTCCTATAAAAATAATAATATCTAAGATAGCTATTAGCTAAGTTAATTTCTTATTAAAAGATATTATATTAACGGAAATAGGGTAATATTTAAGGTTAAATTTATAAGCATATTAGGAGGTAATAATATTCGTCTTAGCCCTTATATTAAGGAGTGCTAATATAGGGGTAATATCGATACCCCTAACGCGGACCTATATATAAGGGAGGTCTTATATTATCTTCGGTATATCGAAGAATAAGATATATATATAAATACCTAGGGATCTAAGTATAGATATCGGAGGAAACTTAAGGTTTTTAGGGATAAAAATTTCTAAGTTTAGGATATAGTTTTCTTTATTTTCTTCGTAAGTAATCTCCTTAAGGGTATAATAATTAAATAGTTTTATAAGAATATAGTTACTTTCTAAGATAATAAAGTTTATATTTAGCCTAGCGTAAATATTATTAAAAAAAATATAAAGCTATTATTAAAAAGGTAATTTATATATTTAGGGATTATAATAGTATTAATAGTGCTAAAGCTAGCCTAACTAGCTAAGGGCTAATTAACTAGTTTCTTAATAGAGATTTCCTTAGATTTAAAAGTCTCGCGGTTAAGGTATTTTACCTTATTAGCTAATATTTAAAAGACTTTAATATTAAGTTCTAGGTTTATTATAATTAAGTTTATTAACTTAATAGAAACTTTCTTTCCGATAATCTTATTTATAATTAAGTTTATAATCTTATTATATTTATCGGTAACTTTTACTTTAGGGCGTAAGTAAGTAGCGGCTAAGAGGGCTTCGTTTTAGATTTTCTTCTACTTAGTAATAGCTTCTTTTTATTACGTAACTTCCTAAGTATAAGTAGTCGGAGTTAGTTAACTAGTAGATTATAAAGTGCTAGAAGGGGAAAGGGTTTATAAGACCCTATTTTTAATCGGGCTCTTTTTAACCTTTAGGCGCTTAAGTTCGTAAGCGTTAACTATAGCTTAGATAAAGTTAACTTTAATTATTTAATCTAATAGCGCCGTATCTTATTATATAATAACGAGAGATATAATAAGCGCTAAGGTTTTATTTTTAAGTAATACTAGGAGGGTTTATCGCGCTATATTATTATAATCCGTAAAAGATAAGATTATCTTTTATTCCTTTTTATTAGGAGACTAATTATAGTTATTAATAGTAAGGCTTTTAACTTTTAAGATTAAGTCTAATACGAAGGATCCCGGCTAGTTCTTAACTTAATATATTAAAAGGCGTTTAATATAGCTTCCCGCTCTAATAAATTTATACGGAAAGCTTAGTAATATAGTAATATAGAAAGTATATAATCTAAGAAAAAGCTCTCTAGTTTTTAGGTTATAATAAGTAAAGCTTAATTCCTTATTATAAGTTACTAAGGGGTAGTTATTAGCGTAATAAGTAAGTTTATTATAATAATAGCACTTATAACCTTTTTTACCTAAAATTATATTAATATTTAATTTATTATTAGATTTATTAGTCCCCTATATTATAATATTAGTAATAATAAGGGGTCTGCTTTATTAAGTCTTATAAGCTAAGGTATCTTAATTCTTAACCTTATTAGCTAAGCTATAAATATTATCTTATATATTAGCTAAATTAATAAAGAGGGAACTTATCTATCTAGCTAAATTATTTATAGTTATACCTTTCGGGTTACCTTACTATCCCTTAGTAACGGTTTTTAAGTAAGTTTTCTTATAAATCCTCTTAGGGGTTATTAGTCGCTTTTCTTCTAGAAAGAACTTTATAGCTTCTTCCTAACCTTATCGAAGCTTTTAATTATAAAAAGCTATAATAAGCTAGTAACGCGAATCTTCGAGATAAGGCTTAAGATAGCCTTAGATACTTTTTATAAGCTAGCTATAAGGTATAGCTATAAATATAATATTTTTATAAGTCGAATTATTCTTTCTAAAGAGCCTAACTTAAACCTTTTTTAGTAAAGTATTAAAAACGTTACTTAATTCCGTAATAGCGAGTTTATAATTAGTCTTATACTTTTTACGGCAGAGATAGTTATAAGTTTAGATCTAATTAGTAACTTATTCTATAATTTCTAATTTCTTTATATTATAATTCCTAATCTTTTTATCTAAGGTGCCTTTCTAGGCTAAGTTTAATATGCTATAGTATTTAATTATAGTATTCTTAGCTATTTCCTAAAGCTAGTCTTTAATTAGGATTTTTATATTTATTCCTTCCTTATCGTTAATATAATCTTTAAGCTATTCGACTATTATAGCGTTTTTAATATTTATATTCTTTATTTCTTTTTTAAAGCGGTTAAGGAATTTAGTTATATTCTAGCTAGTAAATTTTATAATAGGTAATAAGGCTAGCTAGATATTAATAACTTAAGTTTTCTTAGCTATCTTATTCTTAGGAGTCGTTATTTTATTTTCCGTGCTATTAAGGCTAACTAAATAAGTATAATTAAGTAATTAAGTTAGGTTTTTAGAAGAAAAAGGTATATAAATCTTAGGGGGGTAAGGTAACTAGTCTCGTAATAGAATAGTATTCTATAATAATAAGGCTATTTTAGAAAAAGAGGAGATAAAAATAATACTTCTTAGATAACGATATAAGATATAAGCTTAAGAGTAGATAAGGAATAGGAGTATTAGAACGCTAAAGTAAAAAAGCTCGTAAAAGATAAAGATAAGCTAAAAGAGTATATATAAAATTAAATTACTTAAAAGAATCGTTTATAAGCCGCTAATATTATATTATAATAATAATCGATTATTAATTAAATAGTTATAATTATCTAATATCCTAGATCTCTTTTCTAAAAGGGTAATATTTCTAAAAACGGGCTAGTAAAGTAAGATCGTAGTTCTTATTTATAGTTTAAACTTAATTTAGCTATTATTTTTCTTATCTAATATAGGGGCACTACCTTATAAGCGGTCTCTGCGCTAATTAATCGTATTAAATATCCTTTACTTTTTTACTAACCCCCGCTTTAGTTATAACTTCGTAAGTAACTAGCTTACGTCTAAGAACGGAGCCCCTTTTACTAGTACTAAGGATAAAACTTATCTTTTAACCCTTTAATTAGTTTATTATAATTTATAAAAGGTAGCTATTATTTTAATATTACCTTTTTTAGTTATCGAGCTTAATAGATCACGCTTTAAAAACTAATTTTAGCAGGGGAAGAAGGATACCCTAAGTAAGCGTAGTAAATACTTAAAGGGCGTAACTTCTTAGGTAACTAGAGTTTTTAACTAATATAAGGGGGGATCTCTAGCTATAAGGGGAGGCGCTAGATATAATTCTTTATAAGAGAAAATAATAAGAAGTTAATTTCCCTTATAAAGATAAGAGTAGTAATAAGGAAAAACTTAAGGATTATTTAATTAATAGTTAAAAACTTTAAAATAAGTATTTAATAATAATATTTATATACTAATATGCTTAATATATAGCTTAAAACTATCCTATATATATTTTAAGAGTAGGAAAAACCGGAGAACTTAGAGTAAAACTTTTCCTTTAAGCGTTACCTTAGTTTAGGGCCGGACTAAGTCCGCACCTAGCACTTTATACCTTAAATAAGTTTAGTAATAATAAGTAATTAAGAAGCTAATATATCCTCTAAAGCGGAGTCCGCGGTAATAAGAGTATATATAAGCTAAGTTTAGTATAAAGTCTATATAGCTACTTATCTTCTTAAGTATTATCGTTACTATAAACCGAATCTCCGCGCTTAATTATAATATCCTAAATAATCTATTCGATCGAGGCTTTATTAATATAATTAAGGAATATATAGAAATTTTACTAGCTCGTAATAGACCCCGTAATAGCTAGTTTTAAAAAGTAGCTTAATTATTATAGCGAAGCTATAGATAAGTTTAGAGAGGGGGTTAGAGGCGGAGCTATTATATTCGCCCTTTAGCGTTTCCGCCCCGGCTATTATTAAACTCTAGTTAGCGCTAGAGGGAGAGGAGGGGCGGTATATACGGAGTTTTAATTTATAAATCTCTAAAGTTAGAAAATATAAGTATCCTTCGCTTAGTTCTACGCCGCTTTTATTTTAAAGTAAAGTTAACTTTACCTAAAATAAGTCCCTTAATAAAGAGGGTAATAGTATAGTCTTTTTCTATACGCTATAAGGTAAGCTAACTTATTTTCCGCGTATAAAAAAGTAAAATATTAGCTATATTATAGCTTCGCTATATAATATTTAATAATATATCTAAGCTAATAATATTTAAAATATTACTAAGGTTAAACTTTTAGCTTATAAAGTTCTATATTAAAAATCTTTACTTATATTATTATACTTTTATTATAAATCCGGTTTATATTTATTACGCTATTAATAGTAATTATAAAGAAACTCCGCTAAGTTTCTAAATAATATTTTTTTATATATAATTATATTACTAAAACCTTATTCGATAACTTAATTTTCTTCTAAAAGGCTTCCTTACCGCCTTATTATAAGGCCCGCGCTAGTACCCCTTTTACGATAAGAGTATAACTTTTACTAATTAAGCGTGCCTCTTTTCTAAAAATAATATAAAGCTATTTTAAATCGGATTAGAGCTTATAAACGGTATCTTAGAATATTACTATAATATCGCTACTAGGTAATTTCCTTATTATAAAAGCTTAGCCTTACCCGCGGAGTCTGCGGTTAATATTTATTATAATTACTTTAAGGCCTTAAACTTAAAGTAAAATAGTAATAAAGTTAAAGTAAATTATAAGCTAACGCTTATATTACCTAAGAACTTATTTTTTAATAATTTTCTTTAGCGCTTTAGCTATAACTATAGCTTATATTATAAGAGTTCCGCTTCCCCCGGAGCTATAGAAAAGAGAGGAAACCGCGGCCGTAACGGTTAAGGAAATATTACTAATTAACGGAGTTAAAGTAAGGGGGGCGCCTCCCTAAACCCTTTCGGACTCCGCTAATTATTCGATAATTACTTATATAGAGACTAAAGCGTCCCCTAAAATAATTTTACTAATATTTACTTTAGTTTCTAATAAGGTAAAAGGTATAGTAAACCCTTAAGTTCGAGTTTACTATAATTCGGAGTAGAGCTATATTCTAAGTAAAAAATTTTCGCGGTTACGATTAACTTATATAATATTACTCTCCCCCTTAAAGTCGCTCCGGATATAGCTTAAAGCTATTACTATAAGGTAACGGAAAAAGCAGAGTCTGCTTATAATATAAAAATAAGAAATCTATATTTATATCGCTATAAGCGCGGGATCCGTAAAATATATAAAAGTTAAGTAAGTAATATTAAAATAATATTATTAGTAAAAATAAGTATTTAAATTAGTAATTTAAGGTATAAAAGTATAATATAATAATAATAATATTTATACGCTAATATACTTAATATATAGCTTAAAACTATTTTATATATATTTTAGAAGTAAGAAAAATTAAAAAACTTAAAGTAAAACCCTCTTTTTAAGTATTACCTTAGTTTAGGGCTAGACTAAGTCCGTACCTAGCATTTTATACCTTAAATAAGTTTAGTAATAATAAGTAATTAGAAAGCTAATATATCCTCTAAAGCGGAGTTTATAATAGTAAAAGTATATATAAGCTAAGTTTAGTATAGAATCCGTATAGTTATTTATTTTCCTAAGCGTTATTATTACTATAAACCGAATCTCCGCGCTTAATTATAATATCTTAAATAATCTATTTAATTAAAGCTTTATTAATATAACTAAGAAATATATAGAAATTTTACTAGCTTATAATAGACCTTATAATAGCTAGTCCCGAAAGGCGGCTTAATTATTATAGCGGAGCTATAGATAAGTTTAAAAAGGGGGTTAGAAGCGAAGCTATTATATTCGCCCTCTAGCGTTTCCGCCCTAGCTATTATTAAACTTTAGTCGGCGCTAAAAGGGGAGGAGGGGCGGTATATATAGAGTTCTAATCTATAAATCTCCGGGGTTAGGAAATATAAATATTTTTCGCCCGGTCCTACGCCGCTCTTATCTTAAGGTAAAGTTAACTTTACCCGGGGTAAGTCTCTTAATAGAGAGGGTAGTAATATAATCTTTTTCCGTACGCTATAAGGTAAGCTAACTTACCCTCTACGTACGGAGAGGCGGAGTACCGGCTATATTATAGCTTCGCTATATAGTATTTAGCGATATATTTAAGCTAATAGTACTTAAAGCACTACTAAGGTTAAACCTCTAGCTTATAAAATTCCGCGTTAAAAATCTCCGCTTATATTATTATACTCTTATTATAAATTTAATTTACGTTTATTACGCTATTAATAATAACTATAAGGGAACTCTACTAAATTCTTAAATAATATTTTTTTATATATAATCGTATTACTAAAACTTTATTTAATAACTCGATCTCTTTTTAAAAAGCTTCCTTACCGCCTTATTATAAGGCCTACGCCGGTACCTTTTTTACGATAAGAGTATAACCTCCGCTAGTTAAGTATACCTCTTCTCTAAAAATAATATAAAGCTACCTTAAATTAAACTAAAGCTTATAGATAATATCTCGGAATATTATTATAATATCGCCGCTAAGTAATTTCCTTATTATAAGAGCTTAGCCTTCCTTATAAAGTTTATAGTTAATATTTATTATAATTACCTTAAGGCCTCGGACTTAGAGTAAAGTAATAATAAAATTAGAGTAAATTATAAGCTAACGCTTATATCGCTTAGGAACTTATTTTTTAATAGTTTTCTCTAGCGCTTTAGCTATAATTATAGCTTATATCGTAAGAGTTCCGCTCCCCTTAAAGCCGTAGAAAAGAGAGGAAACCGCGGCTATAATAGCTAAAGAAATATTACTAATTAATAAAGTTAAAGTAAGGGGGGCGCCTCCCCGGACCCTCTTAAACTCCGCTAATTATTCGATAATTACCTATATAAAAACTAAAGCGTCCCCTAAAATAATCTTACTAATACTCGCCTTAGCTTCTAATAAGGTAAGAGGTATAGTAAACCCTTAGGTTTAAGTTTACTACGATTTAAAATAAAGCTATATTCTAAGTAAAAAATTTTCGCGGTTACGATTAACTTATATAGCGTTACCCTCCCCCCTAGAGTCGCTCTAGGCGCGACTCGAAGCTATTACTATAAGGTAACGGAAAGAGCGGAGTCCGCTTATAATATAAAAATAAGAAGTTTATATTTACGTCGCTATAAGCGCGGGATCCGTAAAATATATAAAAGTTAAGTATAAAAGTATAAAGTTTAAAATAAAGTTATAATTTTATTTAGTAGAGTTTTTACTATAAGTCCTCTCTATAACTCGATTTGCAATATATAACTTTTATAAAAGCTATAAAGATAAGCTTAAGGGCTAATTCTTACTTAATTCCTTCCTTTTTTCGAGGAAACTAAATTATACTATATACTTAGCGATAGCTCCTTATCTTATTATTATTACTTTTAATAATTCTAAAGCGTTAAAGTATCTAAGAACTAAAAGGACTTAAAAGACTATTTAATTATAACTTATATAAGCCCTTAATAACTTACTATCTTAGTTTAGCGTTATTTTTCTTTAAGGTGTGTCTTTTACTACCGCTAAACTAGGTTTTTTCCTATTTAGCTAAATAAATTATTTATTATTTTTTCCGTAGCCCTTATAACTAGGAAGTTGTCTACGTGGATAGCTATAGCTATATTTTTATTTATATATATAAAAACCCCTTCGTTTATAGATAAGGCTTTAAAGCTTACTTTTTCGAGAGTATTAGATAAGTAGTTATACTAGAGCTTAGGACTTTATTTTAAGCCGTATAATACTTTCTTTAATTTTATTATAAGGTCTTTATTATCTTTATATAAAGGATATTATTTTTTATAAAATTATTTTAATATATAACTTTTAAAGCCTTTTAGGAATTTTACGTAGATATCTATATTTATATCTACGTAAATAAAGGCATTTTTTATATCGTATTATTTAATAAGCTAGTTATTTTTAACTACTATATTTAAAAGAATTCTTATAGATTCAGGCCTTACAGTTATAGAAAAGGTATCTATATAATCTAATCCTTATATCTAGTTAAAACCTTAAATAATAAATCTAGATTTATATTTTAATATGTTATTATTATTATCCTTCTTTATTTTATAGACCTAGCGGCTTCCTAAAGCCTCCCTATCCTTCGGAAGGTTTATTATTTCCTAGGTTTTTTATCTTATTAATTCTTCTAATTCTAAAAGTATTGATTTATTCTATTCTTTAGCTTCTAAGCTTTTTATAGCCTATTTATAATTTTTAGGCTCTAAAGGATCTGTATTTTTTAGAATATATAATATTAATTCTAGGTTTATATTTATTATAGTATTTATTTCGGGGTATTCTTTATATTCGTTATAAAACTCTGCCGGCTTTCTAGGTAGCTATATTTTAACTCGAGTTTTAAAATCCTTATTATTATTATTATTATTATTATTATTATTATTATTATTATTATTATTATTATTATTATTATTTAAAGAGTCTTATTCTTTATCTTCTCTATTATTTATTTCTTCCTTTTATTCCGGTATTTTATTAAAAGAAGGTATAGTATTAAAATCAAGGTCTTTATAGTTATTATTATTTATAAAGTTATTTTCTAAAATTATTATATCTCGTAAAATAATAACTTTTCTTCTAGAAAAATCCTAGATTTTATAAGCGTTTTTAGAGTAACCTATTATAATACCTTTAAACGCTCTTATTTCTAGCTTATCTATAAGTTATTTATTTTTATAATATATTATACTGCCGAAGACTTTTATATTATCTAATTCTAGAAGTAGTAAAGGCTTATTATATTTCTTTTCTAAAGGAGTATAGCCTAAAGAGGTATAAAAAGACCTATTATATATATATATAGCAGCTAAAATAGCTTCCCCCTAAAGGTATTTAGGTAGGTTAGCTATATATAAAATAGCCCTTACTTTATTTAAAATAGTATAGTTTATACGCTCTATTCTGCTATTAGGTTCTAAGGTATTTTCAGGACTTATATTATATTTTATACCGTTTTTAATATAGTAATCCTTTATAGGATATATAAATTCTTTAGCGTTATCTAAGAAGACTTCTTTTATAGTAGTCTTATTACTATTATTTTCTAATAAGGCTTTTACCTCTAAGAATTTATTAAACGCTTCAGATTTCTCTTTTAAAAGAGATATATAAAGTTCTCTACTATATACATTTATAAAGGTAATAAAGTACCTATATTTATTATATATAAGAGTGCCTATAGGTCCCCAGATATCTATAACTATTTTATCTAAGTATTTATAGTCTTTTCTAGAAGCCTGTTTATTTATTTTATTTATAGCTTTTGCTTTTATATAGATTTCACAGTTTATAACTTTATTTTTATCTTCCTTACTAATAATAGCTTTATTATTATACCTTTTTATTATTTTTATTAAAGAACGTAAGGATAAATACCCTAGCCGAAGGTGCTAGAGGTATATATCTATTTTTTCCTCTTTATTATTCTTTTTATTTATAGTTATATTATTTATAATAGTATTTAGGCTTAAAAACCTAACTTTTTTTCCTTTCTATATAAGGAGAGGTAAATAATAAAGACCTCCCTTAGTTATAGCAGTTACTATAAGCTTATTTTTTAAGTTATATAAAGAAAGTATATTATTATTTATAATAGTTATTATTTTCTTTAAATAGGACTAGCTTATAATATTAACGCCTAATTCGGGTATAAAAAGGCAGTCTTTTAATATAGACTTTTTATCTAAGCTAGGGAATTTAAATATTAAGTCCCCGGACCTATAAACCTTAATATAAGATACTTTTCCCTAGTTAACTCTAGTATTTATATCTTTATAATTAGATAATAAAGCTTTATCTATAATAATATGCTTTATTATACTTATATCGTATATAAAATACGTGTATTTTTTACTATCTAAAGAGCTATCTATATATAAAGATTATATTTTTAGTAGTATTTGCTATATAGCGTTATAAGAAGTCTTTAAAGCTCCTATAAAATTATTAGAGTTATTTATAGCGTTATTTGTTATATTATAGCATACCTTAGCCTCTAATTTATCTTCTTCTTTAATATTAGAGTTTATTTTTACTGCCCTTCCGGGCGTAGGGGCCGAAGGAATATCTATTTCTATAAGTGCCGTATCTATATCTATTATTATAAAGATTTTCTTTAGTTTATCGGCTTTAGTAAGCTTTATATCTAAAGAGCCGAAGGTACCGTGGCTTTTCCGTAAAGGCTTCTTTAAGGGCTTCTTTATTACCCTATTTTCCTTAAGCTTAAAGCCTTTAGGGGCCTTTTCCGGGTAAAGGAAATAGCAGTCCTTATCGAAGTGCCCGGGGAGTTTATAGTAGGCATATTTAAAAGCCTTTTTCTATTTTTTCTAAAGTTTCTTCGTAGCTAAAAAGGCTTAAGCCTCTTCCTCCGGGTTATTAAACTTATAGCGTTTAGCTTCGTCTAATATATTAGTAAATAATATGCCTAGGTTATAAGATCCTTCGTTATTACGTAGGTCCTGCGTTATATACGTTATAAAGCCTTAGAAAGGCTTTAAAAGGTTATTTAAAACCTATATTATAAGGACTATTTCCGGGATTATAATATCCCTTACCTTAAGCTCTTCCTAAATAGCTTTCGTACGATTTAGGTAGTCCTCTATATTATAGGGCGTTATCTTACCTATCTCTAGTAATTCCTTAGTTAAAAGGAAATTACTTATAAAGGAAACGGGGTTATAAAGGTTCTTAAGTTTATCCTAGGCCTCTATTATAAAGCGAAGGTGTATTATCTAAGTAAGGGGCCTATCTTTAAGCTAAAGCCTTATAAGGGCTAAAGCCTCCTCTATTTTATTATAGGCTATAGTGCCTAGAGCCCCTTAAAGCTTCTCCCTAATTAAAAGAGAGTCTATTCTTAAAGCCTAGTATATATAGTTAGCTAAGCCTAAAAGTTTAGCAAAAAGGTATTTTTTAGCGTTGCCTATGATTAATCGATGAGGGAATTTTTTGAGGAAAAGTGGGTCTGATAGCTAAAAAGCGCCGAAGAAGAGGATTCGAAAGAGGTAATTTAAGGTATAAAAATTTAAGAGGAAGGGGGTGAAAAAGAGGATTAAAATGTAAAGGTATCCCGAGTTAGTAAGCTAAACCCGGGCTTATAACCTTATAAGGTTATATATAGTAGAAATAAATAGTGACGGATTAAGAAAAAATATCACGTGATAGAGTGAGAAGAGAGGTATCACGTGATAGTTAAATAGAGGAAAAAGATAAAAAATTAGAGGTAGGAGAGGTGATTAAATTATAAGTATAAGATAATAATACTATATAAGTAGGTGGGAAAACCCTCCTTCTTTTATAGACAATTTCTCAGTAACGAAGGTACTTTCTAAGATACTTCTAAGTCCTCGGATATAGTACTCTAACGTAGCTATAAGACCTTCCTTTTCCCTTATTTATAGGTATTTTCCTTCTTTTATTATTTAACTTAGAAGATCGAGGATTTGCGGTAAGATTTGTATGTGATGCACACGATCGAGGCTTATACGCGCGCTTAGGCCCGCGTACGCTTGGGCCCTATAAGCGCTATACGTGAGACCTTATAAGCGCTATATAATAGGCGCTATAGGGCCTATGCGATAGGCGTTATAGGGCATATGCGTGCGCTGTAGTGGGCCCCTATAGACCTTAGTATATATAGCTTATTCCTCTTTTATACTATATATCTTAAGCTATATTATAAGCTTATTTCTTATCCGATTAAAATAAGAAAATATATATTATATAGCGTTTTGAAAGGGCTTTAATATAATATAAATATTACCTTATAAAACTTACTTAAAGTATTTATAAATAATTATATAAGCTTATTATAGCTGTATTTTTATATTTTACTCTTACACCTAGGAAATACGGTGCAGCCGTGGGTTCCTCTCTATACCCCCTCTCGGCAGCCCTTATATCTGTATAAAATACTAAATTACCTAGCCGCCCGGACTATTAGCAGCCTTATTTATTAGGTCCTAGGACGACTTATAGATACCTCTCTTCCTTAGGAAATACCGTACAGCTATAGGTTCCTTCCTATATCCCTAAGACCTCCGCCGGGCCGGTTACGATTAGCTGTAACAAGCTTAAAGGCGCCCTCCCTTAGCCCCCCCCCCCCTCCCCCCCTCTCCCTTAGCAGACAAACATTCACGTAGATAGGTGTATATAGGTCGCCAGCTCTAGGGCATTTTGCCGAACATATCCGCACATATATACCTATATAGGTATGTGTATGTATGTATGTATATATGCGTTCGAACTTACCTATATATATATAGAGAGCATTTTTTTTCTTAGCTCCTATTAGTGAGGTAGAACTTAGAAGCTTCTCTTATCGAGTTAGGCTATCTAGCTATTTAACTCGCATTGCTTAGGGTCTGTTATACGGCCTACCCTAAAGATCTTCCTTAGTTAGTCAGCGCTGCCGGTTCTATTTCTTCGGGACTAGCCTAGCCTCACAGACCTAGCAGAGTTATTATCACATTAGGATTGTGATCACCTTTATTAGCGTTGCCCTCGTTCTATAGATTCTATTAATAGCACCGTTTCTTTTTAAAGCAGATCCTAAGTATAGACGTTTTGCAAATATACATATATAGGTAGGTACCTACTAGGTAGGTGTCACGAGATATAAGGTTAAATACGTACCGTTACACCTTAGGGGGTGCTTCCCGTTTTGTGGTATAGCGGTACTTCACCTTGCGATAGTTATGAGCCCGGTTAGACGAAAGGGGTGAAAGAGGCGATCTGAGTAGCCTAAGTTCGAACCCCGCTTTCCGGAAACTGCGTAACAAAAACGGCTCGAAGTTGCACTTAGCGGCCGGGCAAATATCGGCACGAGGCAAAAGTCACGTGCCTTATTCTCACCTATATCTCTCGGAAGAGACGTATTCAGGCGTCCACCTCTATTAACCCTAGGCCACCTAGGGGGGTATATCACGAGATATAGGGTTAAATACGTACCGTTACACCTTAGGGGGTGCTTCCCGTTTTATGGTATAGCGGTACTTCACCTTGCGATAGTAGGTATGCATATATATGTACTTCAGAGCCTGCCTGTCATGTGATGCGGCCTGCAGGGTCAATTAGCGGGACCCGTCGGCGGGGCGTCCCGGTAGAATCACTCATGCGACTCGCATAATATGTTAGTCCGCGTCTGCTCGACTCATCAGCGAAGCATACCTACCTTAGTACTCAGACTGAGACTGGCGTCCCAGTTGTCTCTTGTTTTCGTCGGTGCATGAATGACACGCCCTAGTAGTTATTATATCCTTTAAAAAGCCTACGTACCTATTACGGAGTATGCATGTATGGAAATGAGTATATACAGTATCCGTATATCCGTACTCCGTGAACATATGTACAACCTCTAATTATCCGTAGATACCCTCTACTACTACACCTCTATGCATAGTCCGTATATCCGTCCATTCGCCTACTTTGTTCGTATAGAAGAGTAGGTATGCCGGTACGTGCTTTTGCCCTGGCTCGATCCGATCTGCACGACTTACATATGAGCAGTCACATTTGCTAGTATGCATGCACTTTATTTCATCCGCCTTCTCGCTGATCTACCTACTTGACTCGCTCCGAGTCGAATCGCCATCACCCCTGGCAGCAAATGAGGTAACAACCCAGCAGTGAGACAAAAGATGATACCGAGAACCCTGTCAACGCCGGAAGACAATCCCTAATCCGTCATAGTGTCTAACATTAAACATAATGCACTGCCATCGCCACCTCAGTTGATGGATGTGGAGGAATGACACGAGATTCCAAGAAAAAACAACAGTATCCAGAAATAACAGGCAGTTAGTTTCGTCATCTCTATTTTCTCTTCTCATCATCCCATACGTATGCAGGCCCACCTGTGTTGCTCACAGATCATAGGTCACGCCCTCTCATTGTCATTATGCACCACGAGCAACAGGATCACCTCTCGTGCCGACATTAAATCGAGATGCCTTCTCATAACAGGCCCGCGAGCGCGGACAAAACAAGAAACCCCCCACGATGGCCACAGCCAACAGCTCGCCTGGATCCTTCTTTCAGGGGCTTCGGCGAGTTCGAGCTGTCGCCGTGGTCGGATTCAACCCACAAAGACAAACCACCGATGCATCTTACCGGCGCAAAGAATGTCCGACAACACAACAACGACTCCTTCATCGGTCTACGATATGAGCTTGAACCACCCGCTGCCGCCGATTTTCCGAATGGCTATCACTTCCCTCCCCGGCACTCGTTTACCGAGTCTGTGAAGCTCACTATCAATGCTTTCTCGAGATTTGTACGGACGCCCATCGGCTTTCTCATCACCCTATACAGCCTCAACGTCGTCGCCTGGGGAGGGATGATCTTCTTGTTAACCCTCAACGCCGGTTAGTAGAACCCCATTTCGGGTCCTCGTCGGATGGAACATCAAATCTGACCGATACATCAGCGCCAGCCATGTGCCGACCAACTTGTGAAGATGACAACTCGCCCCGGAAAATATGGATTGAGATTGATGCCCAAATTCTCAACGCTCTTTTCTGCGTACTCGGCTTCGGACTGGCCCCTTGGCGATTTCAGCAACTGTATTTGCTCTTGCGATACCGACTACGGGGAGATACAATGTACTTACGTCGGCTGGCTGGCATTCACCGAGAATGGTTCAGACTTTCTGGATCTACCAACATACCTCCATTCATCGGCCCTCAGAACGTGGAGGTCGCGGCACTGGAAGACCAGCTATCGGCGATCCCGAGTCCCGAGACGAAGATACCCGTTGTGCCCCTAACCGGAATCCGGGCGCCGCCTACCAGTCCCTGGAAGCTGGATCTGGTCATTTGGATGAGAGTGATCAATACGCTGCTACAAGCCGGTCTTGCGACCCTTATGTGGGGGTTCAACCGGTTTAATCGACCCAGCTGGGCTACGAGTCTTGTCATCGTACTGGCCTGCGCTGCCGGTACCGTCGACGGGGCCATGATTCTAAGAGAGAAGAGGAGAGTGAAGAAAATCGAGGGAGTGCCGGTTAGCGAAAAGGACCAGGAGCGTCTGAAAAACGACAAAGCCCGTGGTGTTTGGCACTACAACAACATTAAGGACAAAGACATGAGCGGAAAGCGATGAACGAATGAATGTCATGAGACAATGATTTACGGCCGGAAACGAAAATGCGTTGGAAAAAGCGTTCAAATAGTTTTTGCTCGTTCAAAGAGTTCATCATCTCTGTACTTAGCGATAGACATTTCTTCATTAGTACCAGGTAGGTAGGCAGTAGGACATTACGATGCCTTCTCCGGAATCTTTCCGTGATTATACAATTCTGCTGCTTAGCAAACCCCCTTCATGTCCCTTCCTTCAAGTCGTCCCCGGTCAAGGCGGGCTTGGTGTTCGTATGCCTGCTACTAAAAATCAAATTCTCGGAAACACGGACGTCACTTTTGGTAAGCGTTCTTTTGGCATTCGCCTCCCAAGACAAGGCGATGATGTTTTTAAGCTACAGCTACCCGTACGAGAAGCTTCAACCTTTTTTGTTCTGTAAATGACTGACTGACGTAAGTTATAGGTGTAGACGCGCATAGAGAGTCTGTGCCATCCAAGGCTAACTAATAACAGTCTGAAGCTGATTGACGAAAAAGCGCCATGAGAACTTGCTCAGCCCACGACTTCCTACATAGGTATTTCAAATTTGCGTTTGTCCGTCGAAAATTCTCGCATAGACCCTGCCTGGCATAGGCATCCTCTGGCCCCCTTGGAGGCAGAGAGCTTCGTCTAACTAGTAGGTTGTAGTTACTTATGATCACTGCCGAGCGTTGCGGTAGTCTAAAACTCTGTATAAGCCTAATCTAGACTATAATAGCAAAAACTCAGGGGATCTGGCCACGCGCCCCTCGATTAGAGTCTGAGCTCGCTACGTTGACGACGTTGGACATTGGCGTGTTGCTGCCCGACCGACAGTCTAATAATCAACATCTACATGTATGCGCCCTAATGCTGCGTGGCAGTCAAGTCAAAAAAACGCTGAGCGTGCGATAAAGCCTACCCGCAGCACGTAATTTTTTTTTCCTAACAGTTGGCCAGCTTCCCTTTCAATCCCTACAGGTGTTTCAACCAGCTGATTTCAATGTTCGCGCTCCCAATTGTCTTCCTTCTCCGCATTGTAGCGCATTCGGGATGAAACCTTGTGTGGTCCTGATTTGTGTAGTTCCGAACCCCTGACTTCATGGACCATCCCAACTTCATCTCCAGTAATACATTAATACAAATCGTCCATCCGAGTCTCTTATCATCTTGGAGAGGAGTGCGTAAGGCCTAGTTAGAGGTGAAGAGTAACGGAAAAAAAGGTAGCTTTCGTGAACTGCAGTGATACACAGTCTGCCCGTCTCACAGTCTGCGAGAGTTCCCATTCACAACCGGCAAGGCATTTAGGGCTACATGAAATGTCTTCGCTATTTTCCTTATTCAGTATCATAAATTATTCTGATCCCTGGAGGACAGGGTGATAAGGTCCATCCGGCGTACCACGTGGCCCTCGGACCAGCTAGGCCCGGAGACGGCGGCAGTGTACGACCGAATGAGCGGCCATAGCGTCGTCTCGGGGCTCCGCCGTGGTTTAGTATGGTCGGTCTCTAATTAGGTCGACGCTAGCATCCTTCTCAAGCTGCGACGAGTTGGCGATATAACTGTCGTCGCCGCAGCCACGTGTGATGACTTATTGCTGCCTTGAGCGCTGTTTTTTTTTGTTGACTTTGTGGTTAATTACTTACTAGAGGGGGTTTTCGGTCACAGACCAGGCCACCGACAGGAAACTATTTACCCAGCAGTATGTTCTGGCGCAAGAAGAAAGAGGCACAGGCCGGCATCAAAGACTCAGACCAGCTACCGGCCACGCCAGACGCAAATCCAACTACAACAGAACAGCATCAAAGTTCATTGGCAGAGCATGCCCAGAACTCAGAAGCGCAACATAGGAGTTCAGTAGAGCGTCTTCGAAATTCGGAAGCGCAACATCAAAGTCAGGCCGAGCGTCGTCGTCGTCGTCGAAATCAAGCAGAGCAACATCTCATCGCGGCTGAGCAACAAACCGTCTCGGCTGAGCAGCTTACTGAAACTGTTCCACAACAAACCGGAGTCATTCCTGCAATTGTCGCCGACGGTTATAATGGCGATTCTTCAAACTGTGAAAGCGAAGACAGAGAACGAAGCCCATCGGTGGATGACGGAGTACGGACCCCCATGGCGGATAACGACCGACACGTTGAAAAGGAAAAGGACCGTCGACATCCCTGGCTGGGAAACCAAAACGAATACTGCCGCTCAGTCGGTGGTGGCAGAATGGACGGCCGGCTTCGAATCTCTGACAGAGACATAGGCCACATTTGCTGTGCCACTTGCTGCACTTCAAAGACCATGGGTCGTCCGGTAAAGGAGTTCAAGAGGAGCAAGTCATCTACGGCTCAGGAGAATGCCGTCGACCCTGAAGCACAGTCGACGTCCGAGATATGCGCAAGACGCGAACCCATTATTCCGCACTTGAACGTCGTCATCATGGTAATTGGCTCTCGCGGCGAGATCCAGCCGTTTGTCAAGCTTGGAAAGCTTCTTCATCAAACTTATGGCCATCGCGTACGGATTGCAACCCACCCAGCCTTCCAGGACATGGTTGAAAAGGAGCAGGGGCTCGACTTCTTCTCGGTGGGCGGCGAGCCGTCCGAACTCTTGGAGTACATGGTGAACAACCCCGGCATGATCTCAAAGCTCAAGACGGCGAGACTCGGCAAGATTGGGAAGCGTCGCCACGTCACTGCAGAGATATTCGACGGCTTCTGGCGATCCTGCACTGAGGCCACCGATGGCAGAGTGACGAGAGACGAGCATGATGTACAGCCTTTTATCGCGGACTGCATTATCGCGAATCCGGCGAGCTATGCGCATATTCACTGTGCAGAAGCTCTGGGCATCCCGCTGCAGCTGATCAGCACGTTTCCCTCAACCCCTACGCACCTATTCCCCCATCCCCTGGCCGTGCTACAAAAGTCTCACAAGCGGCGGTCCGGCAAGAAGCGCAGCTACGCCAACTTCATGTCCTACCCGATGGTCGAGCGCAAGGTATGGCAGGGACTTGGCTGTGTCACTAATAGATTCCGCGCAAACACGCTTTACCTCGATCGTGTCTCGACGTTATGGGCATCGGCGGCAATATATAGGCAGCGTGTGCCCCATACATACTTGTGGTCTACTGGACTGGTGCCAAAGCCCGCGGACTGGAGAGAAGAAATTGATGTGTCTGGCTTCGTCTTTCCAGAGAGAGTGTCCGACTTTACACCTCCGAGGCTGCTTCATGAATTCTTCGCCGTTGGAGAGACGCCCATCTTCATCAGCTTCGGCTCTGTCGTGGTCGGGGACGGAGTCAGGCTCACTAACATGATTTTCGACGCGGTAAAGAAAGCCGGCGTACGTGCCTTGATATCGAAGAACTGGGAAGGCCTAAGGGACCTGGAAATTCCCGACAACTGTCACCTAATCGACGACGTCCCGTATGACTGGCTATTCTCCCGAGTCAAGGCTTGTGTAATCAACGGCGACGCCGGAACGACCGCCATGGCGCTTAAACACGCCTTGCCAACCATGGTCGTTCCGTTCTTCGAGGACCAGAATTTCTGGGGCGGAACAGTCAACCGGCTGGGTGCCGGGCCATCACCTATCGCATACCGGCAGCTGGACTCGGACACGCTCACTGAAGGAATTATGTACTGTCTAACCGGCGAGGCCAAAGAGGCCGCGGCCAAGGTTGCTGCCCTTATTGCAGAGGACGGTGATGGGGCACATACCGCTGTCAAGTCGCTCCAACATCACATGAGCCTGTACGAACATCGATCCACGCGCTGCTGCATCTTTACAGAGGAGCTTGCGGTTTGGCAGGTCAAGAAGAGCAGCCATATTAAACTGAGTGCGCTTGCCGCCGAACTTCTCGTGGCCAACGAGTATTTGAACTACAAAGAGTTGCGCCTGGTGCGTCGAATGGACTGGAACGACTACAGAGGCCCAGGAGATCCAATGACGGGCGCAGCCAGCTCCGTGGCCGCTTCTGTTGGAGGCGTCGCCCATGGTGCCTGCACAAGGTCTACGAAGCCGGTGAAAAAGAGCTCTAAGAGAAGTTCGAAGAAGAAGCACAAGAGAGTCCCAGTCAAGGATAGGAGGAAGAAGAAGAAGAAGAAGAACAAAGGCAAGAACAAAAAAGGGTCAAACAGCGGAATGGCGCGAGAAGGAATACTAAGCGAATCATCATCTTCCCGAGGTCACTCGACGACAACATCTTTGAGCACGGTCAGCGAGGATGGCCGAACGGCAACAGTCTCAACAACCGAGAGGGATCGCCAAACAGCGTCAACCTCTACCGCCGACAGGGATCGTCGCACAACGTCAATCTCCACGACCGAGCAGACCCGTCCGACAACACCGAATCTCCCCCCTAGACAGGCTCGCTCTACGGCGTCAACCCAGGCCTCCGTCACCCGCAAGCCACCAAACAGAGCCAAGCGGGCGGCATGGGCCATCACGAAGGCGCCAGCCGACTTTTTTTATTCCATTTCCCAGGGATTCCACAACGCTCCCGTCCTGTATGGCGATAGAATGGTTCGGAAACCAACGCGCATCACCGGATTCTGCTCGGGTATGACTGCGTCACGCCGAGAATTTGTGTACGGCTTCTACGACGGCTTCACAGGTGTGGTCACTCAACCAGTTTATGGTGCAAAGACCGATGGCGCGATTGGGTTCGTCAAGGGAGTGGGCAAGGGCCTTGGCGGCTTAGTCGTGAAGCCCGTCTCCGCGATTATAGGGCCCATTGGATACACGATGCAGGGTGTCGTTAAGCAAGTCGAACGGAGGTGCAGCCCGCTCCAGACGATCCGCCACCTACGCAAGATGCAGGGTGAGAACAAGCTACAGGCTCTGTCGGAAGGAGAGCGCAGCGTTGTGCAGGAGAGAGCCATCAAGGAATGGGGCGTCATAAGGGAACTTCAGAGCGAGCTCGCCAAAGCGGTGCGGAAGCGCGGGAAGTCTAGCACCAGGCGGCTCGACACGTCTGTCTTGTTTGCCAATGCCGATGTGGCGGCACAGAGCACGCGGCTATTGAGGGAAGGGAAGACAATTGAAGAGACGATTGCCTCTGCCCGGGAATATGAGATCAATCCCCTGTCCAGGAGTACGAGCTCATAGAGCACGGAGAGAAGGCATGTAATATGGTCATAATGGAAGGTAATTATAAGCTATTTCGATTTGACTTTCTTCGATAGAGTTCTGTATATATTCAGAGTAGAGATGAACAACATGTATTGCTCCTGGATCTGCAATTTCGGGTATACGCCCGCGTTGTCGAAGCATATACTGGACAAGGCGTTTCCATTTCCAGCTGCGGTAGCAACAGCAGACTCGCGGCCCGGACTCCCAGGTGGATCACCTGAAGTCAAAGTAGAGCTTTCGTGATGTAAGGACTGGGTGTAAGATCCCACTAGCTTACCAGGCTTATTGCCCATCTGCCAAACGCAGCAGGACAGCCCGTTCAATAGGTACCTAAACGATAGAATGGTAACCCGCAGGCGAATCATGCACCACCGGGGCTTTCTTTCACGGCGACCACGTTGAGCCTCTTCCAGGGCAAGAATAGACCCAAGACACAGGCGGCACCAACGGTAGCGCAGGACAGAATGAAGGCGGTCCTGATGCCGTCAAGATAGGCGGCGAGAACGCCAGTCAGCTGGTATGCTCTGAAGACGTTTCGTAGTTGTCCAGCACCGGTGGCTACGACTCTCATGGGATCGACGTCTGGGGCGAGGGTGGGAACGGCGATGATCATCCTGTTCACAAAGGCCGACTGCGCGGCTGATGTCCAGATGGCGCCGCCAAGAGTCTGAAAGCAGAGCATCATGGACGTGGCGGACGATAGATCCTCCGGCTGGACGCTGACTTGGCCCACGATGACGGGGATCTGAAGAGCTCCGCCGAGACTCACGCCAGCGATGATCTGAAAGCCGATCCAGGTGCCAGTCGACGTATTCATGTCAAACATGTAGCAGAGGCCACAGCCAAGAGTTCCTATCGCGGCTCCGACAACCATGATGAGAGTCGACATGCCAGTACTCGAGATGAAGAGGCCAGCGCCGAGAGCGCCGAGCATAGCAGCAAGGATGAATGGCAGATTTTGCACACCCGAAATGACGGCGTCACTGCCCCTGATGGCCTGGAAGTACAGCGGGAGGTAGTAAATCATGGAGAAGAAGGCGCCAGATTGGAGAATGGAGTAGAGTGCAGACAAGCCAATTCGCCGCTGCCCGAAGAGGCGCGGAATGACGATGGCTCTATCACCTTGCCAATACTCGCAGAGCCCAAAAGCGATGGAGAGGAGACATGAGCCGACGAGAAGACCAACGACGAGCGAGGACGACCATGGGCTAATCTGACCGCCATAGTGAACGGCCATCAGATAGGTGATGATGGCTCCCATAAGGAGGCATGTGCCGAGAGGATCCATCTGAAGCAACTTCTCCTTTAGAGGTGCCTTTTGAGGCATCGCAGTCTGCGGAGGGTGGAAAAAGAACACAATGGTCAGGACTGGAAGGACACCAATCGGAAGGTTGATGTAAAAGCACCTGATAAATGTGAGTTTACCTTCACGGTCTTCCCTCGTCGATCTCGACGGCACTCACCATCTCCAAGTGCTCCTGCTGGAGAACACACCACCCAGAAGTGGCCCGAGAACGCTCCCAATGCCGAAGATGGCCCCAAGCAGACCGGTGTAGGCTGCTCTTTTCTTGGGCTCTGCGATGAAGGCGACTAGAGTGTAGGAGCCGGAGCCAACTCCAGCGGCGCCGACACCTGCAATGGCACGCCCGACGATGAAGACGGAGGAGCTAGGGGCAACGCCGCAGATGAGACTTCCAACTTCGAAAATAAATATGGCCGTGAGGAATCCCATCTTCAGGGGAAAAGACTTGTACGTTTTACCCCAGGTAGACTGGAAACCGCCGGCGGTCATGAAAAATATCGCACCGTACCAAGCCACATCTTGAAGGCCGTGGAATTCGTCTGTAATGGCTGGAACGGCCGTCGCCACAATAGTCTGTGATGGTCAGTAATGAAGCCCAAAAGGGATCAAGGCCGTCACTTGCCATGTCCAGAGCAATGAGAAAGATGCTGGAGACCAAGGCGGCTATCATGATCCACAGTTTAAACCCAGAAGGATATTCTTCCGGCTGTTCGCCATCGTCGCCGTGGCAGGAGCTGGTTGATGGCGCGTAGGGGGGGGCCACCTCCGGGGGCGAGGCAGAACTGAGTGCCGAAGGTGACTCGGTTGAGAAGCTCGTAGATCGGGAGCCCGCCGTCTGAGCCTTTGCAGGCGGGACTATAGAATCTCTGACTGGGTCGCTTGTCGGAAGTTCTGTATTGCTGACGACAGACTGGCGCCAACTCGTACGGCGTGAGGGGAAAACGAAGTCGAGAGCGGTGATGCGCGTCGCCTCCAGAGGGCTGAAGACAGAAAGCTCATCAGAGCCGATTGTAGATAGTCTCCATGCTGGAGAGATACCCCTGCTAGGGGGTCTCGATGTCCTCCGTCCCTCCCGGAGAGGGTCACGGGCTGGCCAGGGCATGATGTCGGCCAGAAAGGCACCGAGTTGCAAGAAGGCGAAGCGGTCGAGTGCTGGAACGGAAGGCAGGGGCCCGAGGCTTCGGATGGCTTACAGTTGGTTACTTCTGGAAAACACGAAGTAAGGAGCCGGTGGATGATGATGCTGTGAAGAGTCGGATCCAGTCGCGGATATCACTGATATCAGAGGCTGGCCAAGGGCGACGACTGCGAGTCGTCTGACAGAGATCTGGATGAGCGATATGACGCACGCAGCCTTGTGTGCCCCGAGTCGAGGAAGTAGAGAACGGAGACGAAGACTATCGGTGGAGAGCAGGCTGCGGAGAGCCGTTGGCGACGGAGTAGAGTGGGCGTTGGGGTAGAGTGACGGAGCAGACGAAAACAAGGCAACAAAACATTACGGTATCCATGGTGGTGGAAGACGACTCACTACAGAAACCGATTAACTTTACGCTAGATGGAGAAGTAAACAGAGCCATATCATTAAGTCGTTAGCAACGTCATTTACCATCATCTGCTTGTGCAGTAAGCAAGTTGAAGCCACTATCCCGACGTCTTGCAGCAGAGCAGCGGAGTTGCGATAGCGTAGCATAGCGGACTTTCATGGCGGGGGTGGGGCCAAGCGGAGCGACGGATACAAGCATATTGCCGATAAGAATGTCCGCTCCGGTGGGGGGCGCTCCCGGGACACCGCGCTATCGCCACCCCTTTGCATCTTTCTCGAGGAGCCCTGTCATCGATTGCGCTGGCTGGTATAGCTTTGCTTGCTCCATATCGATTGCTTTAACCGGTGGCTCGGACTTTGATCAGGGCCGACGTGGCGAGTCGGTACGAGCAGGCTGACGCGCCGCACCCTGCAGCCCGCTGACACATGCTCATCGGTCGGTCTCTGGCCTAAGCTCAAGGCCAAGACGAGACAGACTGTGAATAATAATCAAGGTATTGAACTGCGATGATTCGATGACAGGGAATAACAGCCGGGGCTGAAAAGACAAGGTACAATAGGGCACGTCCTTGTCTTGTCCAAAGAACCAACTACTTGCAAGCGTGCTATTCCGTCATCCCACCAACCACAACCACACAGATACGCCTCGTCCAACAGCAAGATCGCCATGTCGGCTCAACTCCAAAGCCAGGCCGCATTCGAGGCATCCGCTCTCGGGTTCCTGTACCGACAGTTCACAAGACAGAAACCGCTCCCGGCCGACACCGACCTCACCGACAACGTCGCTGTCGTCACTGGCAGTAATGTAGGCCTCGGACTGCAGGCCGCCCGCCAGCTGCTCGAGCTCGGCCTTTCTCATCTGATACTCGCTGTACGCTCCAAGGCCAAGGGCGACGAGGCTGCCCTTCACCTGCGAAGGGACTTTCCCGCTTCCATCATCACTGTTTGGACCGTCGACCTTGAGTCCTACGACTCAGTCCGCGCGTTCGTCAACCTTTGCGCTACCCTGCCACGCCTAGACTTAGCAATCCTCAATGCTGGTCTAATGAAACCCTCATTCTCAACCTTGCCCGAAACCGAGAACGAAATCACTCTGCAAGTCAATTACCTGTCTACTGCTCTCCTCGCAATTTTGCTTCTCCCCGTTCTCAAGTCAAGCCGCGTCGGCAGCTCCCGGAGACCGTCCGTTCTCACTATAGTCGGTTCCGACTTGGCATATCGAGCAGAAATCGAAACCCATGGCCCAGTGCTGCCACAATTCAACAGGCCGGAGCGCTACGACCGTTTTCGATGGTACAGCGCGTCCAAGTTACTGCTCACTCTGTTCATCGCTAAGCTTGCCGACTTCGTCGACCCTGACCTCGTCCTTGTAAACATGGTGAATCCGGGAATGACCAGCGGCACTAATTTCTTTCGCGAGTTCCCCTTCGTCCTGCTGAAGCTGGTGAATTTTGCCCAATGGCTCTTAGCCCGGCCAGTACGCGTCGCTTCTTCCACGTACGTCGATGCGGCGGTGGCTCGTGGTAAAGAGAGTCATGGATCCTTTATCAGCGACTGGGGCATTAAACCGTGAGTGCCAACACTCTCGCACCCTCGACTTCAAGAGTGAAGATATGTCTGACATATCATAACAGTTTCCCTGCGATATTTTACACAGCAGAGGGCCAAGAACTTCGAGACCGTCTATGGGAGGAGACAATGGAAGAGCTTAACTTTGCTAGCGCTGCAAAGATAGTCAACAGCCTGAAAAAAGAAGATGGCAGCGGAATGCATGACAACTTCGCCGCTGCAGTTCAAGCAAGATAGGTAGATTTATGCCCCCAGGCAGGTTCTTGAGTATTTCACACGCATATATGGATCGTGTGTTTCTCGAATTTAGCAGAATGTTACAGAAGTTGCGGAGGTCTGAATCACTACCTCCAACGACCAATCGAAGACATCCGTAGGTGTGCTCAAGTCTATCCATAGTCATTGTCTAAGCTCTGGTGTAGAAGAAACACTGGCGTCTCGGGCCCTTCGCGGCGTTGTAAGCTAGAAGCTACCCATTCTCCTCGGCACCATGTGAGCAAGGGGATCCTTTGGCACGTGGAAGTTGAAGGATTCCGCCAGAGGTTTCCCTACGACACCAAATTTAGGATGAGCACCATACGTTCCGAGTACGCCGCCGGGATCTCCATGCACACATAGCTCATACTCCGCATACTTGTACATGCATACGGAGTACATACACGTGCAGATCTAATTTGTAGAAACCAGGTAAGAATGATCCATATTCGCAGTCCGTGCGGATACTCCTGAGTCCCAACATGCATGCATATAAGCGGTAGTGATACACTCACACCTGGTAACAGCGCCACGATTTGGTTCACGCGATTTGGCGGTTGGCGATGTGCTCCGCGCCGTCTAACCAGAAACTTGACCCTCGACGCGCGTGGGCTTCTTTATTTGGGTGCATCAACGTTCGCCGTAGCCGATTCATACTCAAAATTGGTGCACTTTGTCCAGGAGGCGCCATTCGCCAACTTGACTTTCACCGCGTCAGCAATTACACACTCCGCGGCTCAATCAAAGCAGGTGAGACCGTAGGGGCGTGCATGGATCCAACAATGTTTGATGTTCTTTTCTTTCCCCTCAGTGCAAAGAGACTGTCTTCCGTCCAGGGCCCCTGGCGAACGCTTGTATCCCGTCAGCAAGTTACCCACCAGCCCTGTAGGTGCCTAGTAGGTATAATCCGTAGCAACGATCACTTCCACAGTCTCTTATATATAGGCCTCATCATCATCCCACCTCCGTAACTCTACAGCTCATCCGCCACGCCTAAAGCTCGCAGTTCCCGATCTCTTTTCCACCCAAGTTGTCGACCATGCCGTCTTACGTTATTACCGGTGTTTCGAAGGGCTTGGGAGTCAGTGCCCCAACCCATGAAAACTGCAGAGTGAAGAGAAGGACTAACCCACATCAGTTCGAGTTCCTTCGCCAGATATCCAGCGACTCAAAAAATACGGTTATCGGAATAGTTCGAGACAAAGCGACAACGGATAAAAAAGTCTCTGAAGAGTTGGATAAACGCTCCAATATACATATCTTGCAAGCGGACCTTCTCGACTATAGCGCCATTGAAGTAAGAGTCCGGCGGTGCGAGCTTACCATATGCTTACATCGAGTAGAATGCTGCCAGACGCACATCTCAGATTACCGGAGGAAGCCTTGACTACCTCGTTGCCAATGCTGGTTATGTGTCCCACTGGGATGCTTACGAGCCCATTGGAGTCTTGTGTGTACATCTCTTCAATCCTCGTTGCGAGCCGACAACTGACATAACTTGACAAGAGGAAACGACCCTCAGCAGCTCGAGGACGATTTCCTCAAATCGTTCAAAACCAACGTTATCGCTAACATCCATTTGATGAACCTATTCATTCCGCTTCTTCTCAAGAGCAACATCAAGAAAGTCATTGCCTTATCCACCGGAAATGCCGACTTGGATCCTATTAACAACTTCGACGTCGAGGTCGCCCCCGGTTATTCCATCAGCAAGGCTGCTATGAACGTCGCAGTAGCCAAATTTAGTGCTCAGTATAAAAAGCAGGGCGTTCTCTTCATCAGCATTTGTCCAGGCATGGTTGAGACAGGCCACCATAAAGACGGTAGGAGCTCTCTCTACCTAGATTACGGCTATACAGCAATCTGACATGGAGCTAGCAACCCCGGAGCAAATGCAAAGCCTAGGGGGCTTGGTACAGAAATTCATCCAATACGCTCCCCACTTCACTGGCCCGGCTACACCAGAAGCTGCTATCAGGGATGTCATTTCAGTTTGGGAGCGAGCTAGCCTGGAGAATGGCGATGGTGGTTCTTACGTTTCACACCATGGGAACAAGCAGTGGCTGTAAAGAGCTTTGCGAGGTCTGAGTCGTTACAATGTGCATCTTCTTGAAATGAGAATCTGTGCTGCCACTTAAATGTATTTGAATTCGTAAAAAAGAAGAAGCAATTAAAGTCGTTCACTTAGCTTTGCTGGTGTGAGGAATTAAACTTGGATATCAGTTCCCGCCGTGGATTGTGACAGCTAGCCCTACATGTACGTTACAGCTAGTATGAGCGAACTCTTATACAATATAACTTCGAATAGAGCCGTGTTCTATCACAAGGTAGGCTTGTCAACCTCGCAGGAAAGAGTTGATGCGGGCTTATAGCTGAAACAAAATACCTACGTGTGATGATGCAACGAAAAGAAGCTTCTTTACATACAGTCTTGCATGGTAGCCTCACTAGTATTGCAATTGTATGTATAGACCTAAACACAGACGCCAGGACAAAGTGCCTAAGATTGCAGCCTCCACCTCTATAATACCGGAAATGTTAAAATCCCATTACTCCAAACAAAAGCTTCGGTAGTCTTTCAGTCTCATAGCAGAAGACAGACTATCTTATCCCTGTGTACCATTATCCTGTGATAATCGGATTATAAAAACGAAATCGGTTATTTGGGTCGTATTTCGCCTTGAGATTGCGCAGTCGATCCAATCGCCATGGCTCGTAACCATACATGGACTCGAGAGTTTCGCCTCCAGCTGCGTGATTCACATAAGTTGTGGGAAGACGGTCCGGTTGACCGCCATTCCAGAGATCTCGTACTTCCTCGGTCAAGTCCCTCACGATTTCCTCTTGTCCCTGAGGAATAACGGATGCGAAGAAGCTGCGTAAGCTATGGTTAGTCTCAAAAAGTCTCGGATAAGAACGGACCAAGAGGTAAGAAACGTACACAACGAGGTACTCGTCACGATGAGCATAAGCCGTCGAATCCGGGTCAATCTCCTGAGTTGCCCTGCTGGCGTAGCCCTCATAGAAAACGCGCGCCCCAGCTGCAAGTTGTGGATAAGAAGCGATTCTCTCGTTCAAAAGATCGTAGATTTGGCGCTGAGCTGTTACGTTGTACGTTTGGAGGTTGGCGGTGCCACCGAGGTATGGATTAGAGGCGCAAGACGAGCTTTCGAAATCGGTTCCTTGAGCAACAAGAAGTTGCGGATAAGAGACATCGCCGCTGGTGCTAGAGACCGCCTCGATGTTGTTAAACGGCTCAAGCAGAGCTTCTGCCTCATCTCCAGGACCCGCGTAGGCGAAGGTCCAAGTCAGAACGGCCTACACGGTCATAGTCAGTAGTCTCCTCTCTTAACACAATTCGCGGAAGGTCCTAGAATATGCACCTCAGTCTGGCTGATTGATGGTTCGATGGAAAACTGGCCAAAGTTGGCACCCATTTGCGGAGGAATTTCTCCTTCGCCTTGAAACTCGTTCAACGCGTCAAAGACCGCTTCGAGCTTGTCCTGTGTCCAAACATAGTTGTGATAATGCCAAGTGTCTAATTGGCGTGGGTATATCTTGAGTTCGACGCTGGTCACGATGCCGTAGTTGTGGCCGGCACCCCTCATGGCCCAGAAAAGATCTTTGTAGCTCGTTTCGTTGACGATGATGTTTGATCCGTCTGCTAGCACGACGTTCAAGTTGATGAAGTTATCGCTCACTAAACCATAAAGACCCTGGTATCGTCCGAGGCCTCCACCCAAAGCAACTCCCATGAGGCCCACGCAGCCGCTGCTTCCCGTAGCTTTGAAGATGTGAGCACTCTGTTGTTAACTCAAATCAAGCTCCTGGGGGAAGGAAGTTGAATCTGATTGTGGTACTCACTTGTCACGTAGCCCTGGTCCCAGAGTGTCTCTATTATGATCTTTCCATATGTTCCTCCCTGAAACCAGGCAGATTTCTTATCCGGCTGAATTGTGATAGCGGTAAGTCGCGAAAGGTTGATCTCGATTCCTTTAAACTTGGTCAGTGTAGATGTAAAGCCATGGCCCCTGCTGTAAGCTAAGAATTCGATACTGTTGTCATTGCAATACTTGACCTAAATTGAGCGTCAGAGTAGTTCTTGAATGAAACCAGTGAGCACTATTAACTCGTATACACGTACAACTTTGGCAACGTCTGCTTCTGTCTTAACCTCTACCACAATCTCGATGTGAGGCATGGCAAAGCTATTCCATCTCTCAGTTGCATTGTGCCACGCAGGGCTCCGAGGACCGAATATTGCAGTTCCGTTTGACAACCACGCTCCCAACTCGTGTTGTACTTGAACAACCGACAGGCCTTGACGCGTGTAGGGAGAACGCTGAAAATAACGAGGAACGGCCGAGGCATGTAAGGGGGTACCGGCAGCAAAAGCCTCAAGAAGCGCGAGCCACAAGATGGCAATCTGGGCCACAGGATTCATGTTTGCTTTCTGAGCACGAGAATGTGATCGACTTCAATAATGACTTGGCTCAGGCACGTATAGCAGAGAAGGACAACTACGTGACCTTAAATGGGAACAAGTGTCCCTACTCAAATCTCACAGGTAAAGGCGCAAAACCCCTTTCAACAATGCGGATCCACGCTCGTGTGACGGAGAAAGAGCGCCGCCTCGTGGTCTGGCGCCATATCGGAGAGAACATCATTAACGATTCTAAGCTCTGACTACTGTTAATCCACTGACTAGTCGGCCCTGCCACTTCAGCCTCACTCGAGCAACACCCGCGAACACTATACTGGACGAAAACGTAAGACAGACTCAGATACCCGCTGAATCCTGCGGGAGACGGCTTCGGGATACCTGGAGACTTCCGTCGCCCAGCGGGAAAGACATTTTGAGCGTCGGCGAGGCCGTAGGGCCCAGGGCAATCCACGATATATACTAATTTTAAGCGGCTGGCATCTCGGGGATTCGTCACTCCTAGCGATAAGGATCATCCAAACGGTCTTACAAGAAGTAAAACAGAGGAGGCCATGCATGGACATGTTGTTGAGCTGTTCTGAGCAGCCTTGCTTACGCCGTCAGCCGATGAGCTTATCCTCTGACGGATGATTTTGTCGGTTCTCCGCTTTCCTCCTCAATAATACTCCGCTTAAGGCTCACGGAGCTTGCGCCATGTCAGCAGAAACATGTGAGGAGACATGCCGGCGAACTGAGAAAATCTCGCTCCACCCATCCCCCATAACCTCCCTGTTTCAGGTTGTAACATAGGATGTCCTTACCTTCTACTTCTGACGTCTAACGGCTATTTTCCAGCTTTGCTCATCCTTTGTGCTGAGTTAATCTTGCGAACTCTTCACCTTCTAATATCAAGCACTGTAATAATGGTCTGGGCTTGGCAATTGTGGCTTTCACCTCGGCCGCTGCGGCGAACTACAGCAACCTCGAATCATTCTCTCCTTGCTGCACATGATGCCGCCCTCTTCGAATTTCTCGAGGATCAGCACGGTCGATGGGTCGTTCAGGAGACTCACTATATTAAGAACAAGGTCGTTAAAGATGGGCTTTCTGGCCCGCCCCTGTAAGCCCCGGATGAAATTCCTCCATGTTAGGGTTCAGCGGAACAGTTTCTCATTACTCTTTTTGAAATAGACACATTCATTGGCTGCAGAAGGAGTTCTTTAGAGTCAGAAAAGGGGTGATCGGAATCCATAAAAATGGTCAGGAAATAGCAGCTACGGAGAAGGATGGCATCATCGAAATACCACCCGGCACGCGGTGAGTTGAAAAGAATTCTTCTTGCCTCATGTTGCGAGGGCAGAAAACTCGACTTTAAGTGCTAAAAACAACTACAGACATCGATTTTGGGCTCATGCTTCCTCACAGGAGGATCTCGTCTTTCAGGTGTGGGCTGAGCCTCAGGATCTTAATCATAGCTTCGACGAGAACTTTCTCCGCAACTTTGTTGGATATCACCGAGACTGCCAAGCGGCGAACATTAAACCGTCTGTTTTTCAGATTATTCTTCTCAGCTATAACAGTGCAACAGTCGCGACTCCGCCTTTCTGGATGCCGCTTTGGATACTAAAACTGGTCCATTATGTGATGGCTTACTGGATCGGAGCAGCATTGCTTGGGTAGGGGAGTTTCCTGTCTGCTTTCGAATGAACATTTACTGATCCTGCGATCTAGGTATCAAGCAAGCTACCCCGAATATAGCAAACCGGCTGAGGCAGGCGGGAAGAAGTCAATTTAACGCGTGCGGCTTAGGCTTAGCATTGGCAGCACAGAGATATGCACACTGAACGTGCTGAGATTTTTTTTAATGAGACAAAATTCTCTCCTAGAGTAGGGCTACACTTGAAAGAGCTTAACGGACAAGCGAATGTCTCTCCATAGCCTAACCATGACTATGAAGAGAGTCTTTGGATCAACGTACGTAGATGAGCAAACGAGAGTTCATCCATCGTCTCTTCCCATAGCCGTTGCGACAGCTGCTTTCCTTCATCTTTGTAGATAATAGGCGCCATTCTAGATTCGTTAGGCAATGTCGAGTCTGAAAAGATTTCAGCACTTACGGTCGTATTTCCCCATCCTCAATATATTGACCATGAGCTTCCTCCCCAAAGCCGACTGCAGCATGTACGATAGACAATGCACCCATGGTGCACGTCTTACCGATTAGGCGTGTAATAATCTTCACGAAAAACCCAAGAAGAGTGCCGTTTCCCTCGCGTGCCAACTCAGTCCCATAGCAGAAGCCGGGGTTCGCTGCGTTAACAGTCACGACCGACGACGGTACACGCTGGCAAAGCTCAGTCAAGAATAGTTGACCAAGCAGTTTTGTTGTTGCATAGCGCTCCTGCATATCCCACGCCCTTCCCTTTTGTTTAAAGGCTGCGAGAATTGGCTTGCTGTCCCTTTCGTCGAATCGAGCCCAAGCTGCAGTGTCAGAGGATACAAGCACCAAGCGTCCTGGATGCGATTTAGCCTTTTCTTTAAGAATAGGCGTCAGAAGCGTCATCAAAAGCGCATTTGAGAGGTAATTGACTTGAATGGCCTCCTCAATCCCCGTAGAAGGGTTGAACGACTCCGTGGCCTTGAACATACCGGCGTTCAAAACGCAGATGTCTAGGAACTCCAGTTCGCTTACTCGTTGGGTAAAGCCCATCACCGAATCGTAAGAGGACAAATCAAGCCTGACAATCTCGATATGGCACGACTCAGGCTGGCGGCCTTGATATAAGTATTGACGGGCAGATTCACCCTTCGAGACGTCTCGCACAGCCATGATAAGGTTTCTCAATCCAAGATCCAGAAGCTGTCGAGCAACCTCCAATCCCAGTCCAGTATTGGAGCCGGTCACAATGGCCGTTTTCCCCTCAAGATCAATGTCGTCCCGGGTCAAAGTCTTTGTTTTCCCGAGAAATTGGCGATAGAAATATTGAGACAAACTTGCCTCCTTCTCTGGAGTGATTGAGAATGTTTGCGCCATCTTGATCTTGATTTAGTGAGCAGGAGGATCGTGGCCAATAGCGTGAGGAGTGGTCGCTTTTGCCGAGGGACGTCTCTCGTTTCAGGAACAGTTTTTAAAGACACGAAGGCGGATGCACACCACCATGCACGTTTCTGCTCAGACCCGAGGGGGTGGCTATAATTTGCAGATGTTTGGCTGACCCCCGCGTCAGCCCCGACGCTACTCGAGATGACAGTCTTCTTACCTATGGTCAGATATCACGTAAATAAGATGAAACGGCCCGGGTATCCAGGATCCTTTCAGCCACCGGGCGTAATCTAAGGCCATTGGCTGCAGCTAGCACGTGTTCGAGCTTCGATTTATTCCTTGCCAACTGCTAATGCTTAAGTTATTTACATTGGACAGATTCGAGCAAAGCTCTACACCAAAGACCTGGTCATCACATCGACTATGTTTGGAGATATCACTACTTTGGGCTGGGGATCCCTCATCCTCGGGCTTTCGTTCTGGGGTAACACATCAGAGAACACCAGTAGTAATGCGCAAGCTACTCTAGATCTCGACCTTAGACCTCTTCTCACAGACAGTGCTCGGCAATGGTCAGATAACACCACCATCTTGTTTCCAGACTCTTCCGAGTTTGCGACAGCCACAGAACGATGGACTGTTTTCCGTCCACCCACTTATCGCGCTGCAGTCAGACCCGGGACAGCGGAAGACATTAGCAAAATAGTGTGTCAAAGACTAATGTATCTCCAATCATGATTAAATTGCTAATACCTTCAAGATCAAGCTCGCTACATCCCACAAGATCCCGTTTCTCACCCGAGGGGCGGGTCACAGTTATAGCATAACGCTTGGAGACTTCCAGCATGGTCTGGCTCTAGATCTCAGCCAATTCAAAACACTTGAGATAGATGTCGATTCCGAGACTCTGACGGTCGGTCCTGGTGTCACCTTCAACGATATTTTTGACCCATTATACGAGGCCGGATTTGAGATCCGTAGGCCTTCCATCTGTCTCTTATTCTCTAGTCAAAACTGATCCCTTCCATCTGATAGAAACTGGAACGTGCTCATGCCCCAGCCTAATCGGCGTAACCCTTGGGGGAGGAGTAGGCCGTCTCCAGGTATGTGCTAGGTTTTGCGTTTCTGCGTTTCTGAATGGTATCTTTCTCATCTTACGACATCCACTTCACATCTGAGTTCCACCAGGTTCAGCCCGCTGCAGAATTGTTAGTATGCTGATTGTCTTGTTATCGACTGCAGGGAAAGCATGGTCTTGTTCTAGATTCACTCCTCTCTGTCCGCATGATAACGGCCGACGGAGAGCACATTGAGGTTTCGCGAAACTCTCATCCAGACCTTTTCTGGGGAGTCAGGGGTGCCGGCGCGAACTTCGGCGTGGTGACATCTGCCACTTACAAAGTTCACCGACTGGTGGACCGCGGCGAATACTTACACGCCGACTTCTACTTTCCAGCTGAAAAGAGCTACGACTATTTTAAAATTATAGAGTCTTTGAACGAAAATCTACCCGCTAACTTGGCTACTATTGTGCTGGTTAACTGGAATTCTACCACGAATCAGGTACGAACTCTTCTTCCTTAACCGAGTAGCACAACCAGATAACGAGTGGAAAGATTCAAGTTGGTGGAAACTGGGTGTACTTTGGGCCAAAGGACGAGGGGTTGAAACTTCTGAAACCCGTTTTCGACCTGCAGCCCATTTCCTCTGTGGTAAGCACAGTTTCTTGGAATAAATTGCTAGCAACGACGGGTGGCAATTACGACGAATTGGTTTGTCTCGGCAACACAACGCGTGACCTCTACAGTCTGAACCAAAAGAGGTACTCCGCCGCGGGATACCAGAAAGGCTTTGACAAGATGGCGGAATTCTTCGCAAATCACCCAGGAGGGCGAAACAGCGCCTTGGTGTTCGAAATATTTCCTAACCAAGCCACGGCAGCTGTACCTCAGGACGAGACAGCATATGCATGGCGGGATGCCACGGGATATATGTAAGTCTATCTCAAGTTCTCGACATAACTCAGGCAGAGGAAGTCAAGCAGATCAAGTTTGACATGAATTATCTTCCAGAATCGCGCATCTTGTGTGGGATCACGGAGATACAGCTACAGCTGAGGCAGCAAATAAGCTTGGTTTAGACATACGCAAGGAATTAGCGCGTACATCTGGCTATACTGAGCCTTCAGTCTTCATCAACTATGCCCGTGGTGACGAAGGCCTGGAGAATATTTACGGCGCAGGAAAACTCCGTCGTCTTGCCCAACTGAAGAAAGTGTGGGATCCGAATAACGTCTTCGCATTCAATCACCCATTGCCAACAAAGTATCCGCAGGAAAAGGAGCTATGAGTACAATCAATGTATAGCACGGCCTTGGAAGCATGACGTGTGATTACTGAAGAAGATAGCCTAAATTTATTTAAGAGAGTAACACAGAAAATATCTCTTTTCTTTTAACAACCACCACCCCGGTGTCTATTACTATCAGTCTTTAGAAACGGCATCATGTCTAAACCAACCTACTAGCTGACATAAACTGTTATGTGGTCACGGCAGCGTCTCTTATAGGGCCTATGATCTGAGCATCTCTCCGGAGGTGCCTCCACTTTCAAGTGCCAGAGCTACGTCTGTGTCGGAAACAATAGGACTACGACGTTAGATTATGGGACCTTTCACAGCCAACCTTGTTTTTCAGATCTTCATTTAAGCAATCAGCTTCTTATAACGTTATGGATAGAAAACCGTGGATCTGTCTCTTCTAAGCAAGTAAAGTCATCACAATCCTAAATTGTACTTCTGCCGTCGCATACGTCTCACTATTCTTGACTTTCGGTCGGCTCGTCGTTGTCACTCAGAGATTCGTAGTCTTTCCATTTCAAGCCTTCCGGGACAGTCTTCCACTGCTTACTTTCGTCGAGAAGCTCAAGCATCTTAGCCCACTCTTCCTGAACTCGGGCGACTTTTTGCTGGCTTCTCGGCACAATATTGGCCTTGAAGGGTCGGGGACATACAAACAAACCGTCAACGATGTTATCCACGTCTGGCACAATCTCATGGCCAGTTTTCCCATCCACTGCTCGCTTAATGTCAAAAGCCCAAAGCGTCCTGGACATTGCTAAGAAAAGAGAACGGTCGGCGATGTGCATGCCCTGGCACATCCTGCGACCGGCGCCGAACACAAAATGGTCGCGCTTGGTCGCATCTGCGTTAACTGCAGCCTGAGCGGAGTTTTGGTTGTCACCCGCCCAACGTGAAGGGTTGTATTGCCGTGGGTCGGGATGCCTTTTTGGATCATTGTGTATGGCCCTAGTCGAAAATGTGTGAGCAAAGAGGGTCGAACGTGTGGAGAAGCCGGCACCCACCAGACGTTGAATATTACAGCCGCACCCTTGGGTATGTGGTAGCCTTGATACTCGTCGTCCTGTACTACAGCATGCGGCACTCCCAAAACCGCAGCAGGCATCCAGCGTAGGCTCTCCTTCATGCAGCCTCGGATGAATGGCAGTTCGGGAACATCATTCAGATCTGGCATACGATCTCCGCAGACACGATCGATCTCTGCTTGAGCCTCTTTCGCTACCTCAGGAAACAGTAGCATGGCCTGGAAAAAGCCAATAAGGATCGCCGATGTGGTTTCGGAACCTGCCTGAAGAAGTGAGCCGCTCATATAGCAGGCCAGTTCGTCGGAGAACCCTATTTCCTTTTGGACGCGGATAAGGTCAATGCAGCAGCATGGCTGGGATTTTGTCAGCTAGGGCTCATCAATCCGCTGCCAAGTAGCTTGCCTTGGCCGTGCCGCTGTTAAGCTGCTTTCGGGCATTTAAGAAATGTCTCATGAATAGATTCATCTCTCTCTTGTGCACCTCCATACCCAGCTTTCTGCTTGGGAGTAAGAAATCCGGCAGGCGTCTGAGGACAGGAAATAAGTCAAGTAGAGCCGCTACCTAGAGAAAGGATGTCAGTTCCTGTAGCATATGAAATTAAGAAGCTTGCTATGTGTATACTTACCTGGGTTCCGGCCAATTCGGAGAGTCGTTCAAAGTTCTATTTCTTCCAGTCAGCCATAGTTTCCCTCGACAAGACGGCCATCTGACCTCAAACATCTCCACTAAGTTTGGGTCATCACTAGTAGGTGTGCGGTAGCCGAAAGTCATCTGCGTTGTTAGTGACGTAGTGTAGCGGCGTATGTGCGAGATAAAATCTTGAGGTTGATCAAGAAACCCCATCAACATTGCCTTGTTTTCTAAGTCTTGATAAGGAACATAGCTTCGTGCGACCGCAACGTTGAGAACGCCGTGAGCGAGCTTTCGAACCATGCGCCAGGTATTCCCATATGCCTAATTGTCTCAAAGTGTTATTCAAGGCGTAGAACAGAGAAACTCGATCATGGTTGGTCATCAGTAGGGAGAAGACTTTACCATAAAAAGGGGTCGGAGATTACCACTGATAATCTCTTGACCGAGGTAAAACTCCGGTCTTGATGAGTAGATGGCGCTTCGCTTGTCCAGAAGGTCCTTCACAGCCACGTCGGAAGATAGGACGACAACAACCTTTGAGCCAAGCATGAGGGAGTATACTGGCCCATACTCCCGCGCCCATTTCTGAAATTGCAGGTGACCATTTCCCTTTGGCATCTGGTGAAGATTGCCGATTAGAGGCAGAGTGGGTGGCCCTGGCGGGTAATTCTTGGGCCGTCTGCTAATTTTGCTCATGCGCCAAGCACACAACACCAAAACTATAGAGCCCAAGATCCAGGCTCGTGTATAGCTGGTGAAAGCCATGCTCGGATTGTGGGATGAAGATCAACGGAACCGAAAGTTACGTCAAACCAGGTAGGTAGTTGAACGGTCGCCGAAGACTATGGGCAATGTCCTCAATAGGGAAATTTGGGAGAAATCAGAAAACGAAGGGTTTCTGGACAAAGAAAGAGAAAGGGCAGACAAAGTCCCCGTATGATTCATGGATGGAGATACATGTTGAAGTGTCCAGGAGGCAGCAGGGTCAGATGTGGGAAATCAAGGTTCGGGATGTCCGAACCGACCGCCGCGGTAAGCAGACCTCCCCATTACGAAAATCAGAAAAAGAGCAGTTCATAGAGCAAGAATAGCCGGAGGAATGCATTGCGTTGTTGTCAGATAAAGCGGAAGCTCCAAAGTTCCCAATATGGAAAATGGTCTGTATGCCAGGCAGGGCGCTCATTTGAGCCAGAGATAACATGAAACATAATCACATATCAGCGTTAATGTCAGCCCTAGTCGTTCCATTACTGCATGTGTGCGGTCCAGGTTCATTCTGTACGGATGCCATAGAGGAAGACGTTCATACGTTCTCATGGCGCCACACAATGCATCCTGCGAAGCGTCGTGATCACTCACCTCGTCGCTGTTGTGTGTCGGACAATCTACAGTGAATCGTGGATATTGACAGATCTCTCGTAAGCAAACGGCCCGCCGTCGACATATCTGACAGCCAGGAATCCTTCACTACAGATACCCCTAGAGGTCAAGAGTGAGCGCTAGAACATTCTCACCATTAAACATCGCCCCCTGAGCTTTGACGGCCCTGTATGATATCCAGCTCCGCGGAAAGTGGCTTACCCGTTGGTGTAGGAGGTGGCGTACCTTGAAACATAAGCCGATCAGCTGAAAGTGGTAGTGGAATAGGAACCGTCTTCGTCCCCTGCCCAGTCGACAAACAAACAGACCTTGACCATTATTTTTCTATCAACAGATGCGAGGATCTTCGCTATACCACACGTCTTGAGCACCCTGCACTTGAGTCAAGCACCATGTCCGGAGAGCAGAAATTTGCCTTGGTAACTGGGTAAATATTCTTCGGGGCATGTATGCTTTGTGCTGAATCATGACTGAAATCATGGAATGTATAGGTGTGGCAAGGGCGGCATCGGCGAAGCTCTCGTTCACCAATATGCCCGCCATGGCGTTCATCCTATCGCCACCGTGCTCCCATCGGAAAGCAGCGAACACCTTGACCAGGAAGGAATCACCTGGTTTCCCTTGGACGTGACCGATGAGAAATCTGTTACCGACCTTAAGCAGAGCATACTAGGTCTCACCGGTGGCTCACTGGACATTCTTGTAAACAACGCGTGAGCTTTTCATCCCTTTGGCTGCTTGAGATTTTTATTCTAACATTCAATTTCATGTAGCGGGATATGTTAGAAGCCCCGCGACGTTGGGAAAAAAAATGTACATGCTAACATTTGAACATTCAAGGCTACACCATGACCGCAATCGATACCAATGTCAACTCGGTAAAGCGAATGTTCGACGTAAATCTCTTCGGGCCTATGCAAATGGTTCATCATTTCCACGACATGATTATCCAAGCTACGGGCACTATTGTGAATATTGGCTCGATTGGGGGAATCGTTCCGTATATGTATGGAGGTAAGATATACTTCACCAAGAACAGTAATGGGTATGCGTTGACTTCAGTCAAGCATCGTATAACGCTTCTAAGGCCGCCCTTCACCACTGGTCGAATACATTGCGTCTTGAGATGTCTCCGTTTAGGTAAGTTGAAACCCGAAACCATGAACCAAGACGCTGCAACTGCGATTGGATTGACTGATCACTTGCCATCCAGTGTTAAAGTTATCACAGTATGTCTATAAGCTCGAAGCCGCTCCTTTTAAAGCCTGTTACTAATAGATGGCTTCACATTGAAAGGTAATATCTGGGGAGATTGGTACTAATATACTGAAAAACGATATAAACAGGGAATTACCACAGGGTCTGTTTCCAAAGAAGTTTCAGTTCTTCTTTACATGCTGAATATACTACACTTAGGGTCATATTACTCTCCTCTTGCCCCAGATTTTAAAAAGCACGTTCAGAGGACGCCAGGTATGTAATTTCAGTAAATACTACTCTTGCGTCACTAAGGTAGCCCTCGCAGAAACTACGGATCGATTTGACTATGCTGCAAATGTTGTTGCGCAATCTTTGAGACCTTCACCTGCTGCCTGGTTTTGGTATGGAAAAGCAACAAGCATTATTCGATTCTTCGACACATTTGCTTGGCGCACCTTCTGGGATTATGTGTTCTGGAGAGAATTTAAATTAGAGAAGGTGCAAAAAGCTCATATTGTTAAAACCAAGAAGCTCTAGTTATAGTTAATAAGCTCTTTAATTTCTACTCACATCTACCAGTTAGGTTCTTCTAATGTTGAAGCTGTATTAGATGTAGATACTTAGGAAGTATTCTAGCAGCATGTCTATATGCTAGATTTAAACGTGATTAAACTCTACTATTTTCTTCCTGTTTTTCCTTATAAACATGGATAGACCACCGATTATTTCTTGGAGATCATTGCTCACCCGAGCCACTGTAGTGCTCTCTTGTGTCTAATACGATAAATTCTCCTCTTTCAAGTCTGTTACCTTAAAGACGCAGTAAAGTTGATATAATCAAAACTGCCACAGCGGTGAAGCCATCTATAAATGACCGGGCGTATATTACTCTAATTTGTAGAATTCCCCTCCTCTTTAGCGTGAAAGTACTAAAAAAGGGAAAAAGACGCTTCTCACAAGTGTAGAACTATAAGTTATAGTAGAATTGGCATCGAACTCTAGCTTAAGGACCACTACTATATCTTAGATACAGGTGCCGACAATTCCTAAAGGAAAAACAGAAACTAGGGACAACTCCCAGGGATTCTCCTATTCAACGCCCCTCGTAGTACGGTTGAAGCTCGTTAAGTTCTTCCTCGAGAGGCTTCCCGTCAATCAAGACAGGCTTACAATCGAGCAAAATCCACATCATCCTGCCAGGCAAAGTACCATTACCAGTGATATTGTGCCACTGGTGGGCTGACGCTCGCTGCACGCTGACATCGCCCTGACGCATGATGCGCTCCTCCCCGGAGTCAAGGATCAGCCTGAATTCGCCCTCAATTACTACGCCGTAGTCAAGCGAAACAGCTCGATGCATGGGCGACAGCACATTGGGCCCGAAATCGATCATGCGGCAGACAGACCCGTTATGAATGTGCAGGCCAGGCTGTGATTAAGAGTGAGCGTCAGCGTCGTGGACTTTTTATTTCTAAAAGTCGTAATTACCTCGTTCTCCTTAGCGTACTTAAGGTCAACGTCACCGTTCAGCTCAATGGGCGTCTCCTTGGTCGAGTAGATGATGTTTGCAATGGCTTGCTCGTTGCCAATAATGCGATGGTGATCTCCGCAATCAGTTCCTAGGAAGACTCCTTTACCCTCCGCATTGTGGCCCGTGATATGTCGAACAGTTTTTCGCAACCCAGGGGCCGGAAAGCTCGAGACATATCCGGCACTGGTAAGAAGCAAGTCTGAAGGGGGTTGCTCAGAGGCCATGATGAAGAGAAGATATCTAGTGCGAGGGCAATGGTGGAAGAGATGATTGACTGAAGACTTGAGATTGGGCATCTCCGGGAGTCTTAAATAGCTCTTTCGCCGCTTCACAGCCTGATATGGGATACTAATGCCGCTATGGTCAGCAAGAGATAGATGGTCATGACGGCGGCCTTTCTGTCTTTCCTGTATGCAGGGGCATGGAGTTTGGGGGCGGAAAAGGATAATGGAGGAAGAAAGGTGTCAAATCGTCTCCTTGTAGTAATTTATCCAAACCGCTTATGAGAAGATTATCCACGCCGTTTTCACGGACAATTTCTTTTTGCGCGGGTTAAAGGTGAGCTCCACGCTCTCAGTGCAGATCGAATAACATTCAACGCGTCCTTGATTGTCTTCGAGCTTCTTGCATATCCTGCATGGACGTGCAGAAAGCTACATGCGGAATCCCGGAAGATACCGTGACACTGCATTACAAGGAGGTCACTTGTATGGATTTAATACCGGGCGGCTATCGTCAGTCTTACAATTGGAGATTGATGACATGCATGGATATGCATGTAGGTAGGATTGCATGTATAAACGCTGGTTTACTTTCCGCATGGTTGCAAGATGAAGATAATATTGTCTCATTCTGATGAAAGAAAGAAAAGGCAGAAATAAGGATTTAAGCTGAATTTGATTGCTTGACTTAGATTGTTGGTCTGTCTTGTATCTGCTTGCCCCGTCAACCATGCCCCTTGTTAGTTCAAGTCATATACCCATCTAGGAAGGCCGAGGCTGTGGATTCCACGAATGCGTCGTATAAACTTGCATGCAAAAGGACTGTTACGGGCTCACACCCCCCTCATCCATCGTCGGGCTGTGCTCCAAAACTAAGAGGCTAAGAGCTAAGACGCCACAGATGAGACTTATATGTGACATGTAAGAGTCGTTCCTCCGTCAATGATAAGTCCGCAGCCCGTAACATAGCTTGACCTTGGGCTACAAAGAAAGATGACTGCATCGGCTACCTCTTCCGCAGTGGCTATACGTCCCAAAGGTACCATTCCCTTAACGTAGGTATCTATGTCTACTCCGCCATCCCGGGCCTTCTGGACCATTGGGGTCTCCGCCCACGAAGGACAGACGCAGTTGACTCTGATGCCGTGAGCCGCGTTGTCGAGAGCTAGAAACGGGTCAATGCCAGGCCCCTGGTCGTCCCCCTTCAGCGTCAGACTTACCGGCGTTCTTAGTTAGACCGAGAACTGCATGCTTAGCAGTCGTGTACTGCACCATCGACGGCGTGGCCACGAAGGAGGATCCTGAACCGAGCACGACGATGGATCCACGGCTTGCACCGCGTCCTGAAGATGACGATCCTACCGGCTTCGGCTCTTGACGTTGCATGACCGACGACACGCTTCTAGTCAGATAGAACGAGCCATCAACGTGGATCCTCAGGAAGCGACTGAATTCGACGGGGTCCGCTTCGGCGATGCCGCGAGGCTGCTCGACGCCAACCTGTGTAGGGGACAAGTGTATCAGAGCACGAGCCAGGTAGAGATGCGCAGCTCCATGAACTCACTCCCGCGCAGTTGACACAGTAGTCAATCCTGCCAAAGGCCTGAACCATGAAATCTGTTGCCTTCTCCACAGACGCCTCTTGCGATACATCTATGTAGATTGCCTCAATCCGAAACTGCGTGGCGGTCGCCACTGCTTCGCACTCGGCGGCAACTTGAGTCGCAGCCTCAAGATCTTTATCGGCAACAACAATGCCGGAAGCTCCGTCTCTGGCGAGACCGAGCACGCACGCCCTCCCTATGCCGCTGCCTGGAAGAATGATTAGTGTTGGCATCGTCTGACATAGATGCCATCTGAGGCAGGGGAGGGGCGCCCACCACCCCCAACGATAAAGGCGTTTCCAGAAACATCCATGATTCGACGATATCACAGGGTAAAGATAGACGTGTTTGAATCGGCTCCGAAAGCAGGTTTATCCGGCGTGAGATAGGGGCGTAAGGCACGAGCTCAAAAGGCAGTGTAGGTAGGTAAGAACATGGATTAATATATCTCTCCTCCTTACTAGGCCACGCGTCATATGAGATAGAGCCACCCTGTTTTCCGCGTGAAGCAGCCGCCATGGAGGCGGTGATGCTGACGGACCAGGATCTGAGAGTTCAAGAGAGATCTATGCGTGTACTTCCTCGGAGGTGACCGATATAGTCTCATATCGACGCCACCTAGCGGCCCTTGCACTGGCGAGGATTGTTGATCTTACTGAAACGACCGTTATCAGGATCGTAAGCATGTTAGTCTTCGGATCATGAACCTAGCGGCAATCTTACGGCCGACACGGCCATATGGGAGGGTCAGAACTGAAGAGGTCAAGCACAAAAGCTCTTTCTACTAGATGGTAAAAGTCGAGAATCTTCTTAGTTGAGAGACAGGAACGTGAATCACATATGAAAGTAGAACCCCCCCCAGGCACGAACTGTTACGACAACCTCAAAATCACTCTGCTCTCCTATCAGCACTTAGACCCAAAGATGACACAAACTTTGACGTTGCCCACGCTTGAGCCGGCTTTGGCTCAGTCCTCCTCAGATGATCTGTTCCGCAGTCGTGCAAAGGCAGAGGCCTTGGACTTGGCCACAACTTACGTTAACGGCTTCCAAAAGAGTGCTGTTCCATCTACGTCAACGGCCGTTGAAGACAACGCGGTCTGTATCGTTGGCATGGGTATGGGTCTTGCTCTCCTTCAGCCTCTTGAACTTGACCTGCTGACCACTCATCGTCTCAGCCTGTCATCTGCCTGGCGGCATCTCTTCCCCCTCTGGCCTTTGGGATTTCTTGCGTGAGACCAAGTCCGCGAAATGTCTCGTGCCTTCTGATCGATTCAAGATCAATGGCTTCTTCCACGAGGATGGCAGCAGGGCTGGCGTCATGAACGTCAAAGGGGGCTACTTCCTCAAGGAAGATGTCCGCCAGTTCGACAACTCGTTCTTTGGTATCAATAACCTTGAAGCATCATACATGGATCCCCAGCAGAGGAAGCTCCTGGAAGTTGTCTTCGAGTGTTTCGAAAACGCGGGATTGTCTATGGAGGATATTTCCGGAACCAACACCGCCGTATACGTTGGAAATTTCACCGTGGACTATCAATCCATGCAGTCGAGAGACCCTGACTATCTTCACCGATACTCTGCTACTGGTGGGGGTACTTCAATCATGTCGAACCGCATCAGCCATGTCTTCAATCTCCAGGGACCGAGGTGAGCTTTGTAGTCCGCTCCTGTTCCATTAAAGGGGCTAGTCAGCTAACGCACACTCTTTAGTCTGACGCTAGACACAGCTTGCTCGTCGTCCATCTACGCTCTTCACCATGCCGTTACTGCCATCAAGAACGGTGACTGTGACGGGGCTATTGTCGCTGGCGCCAATCTCATCACCTCACCCGAGCAGCACTTGGGGACGGCACAAGGCGGTTTCCTGTCGCCAACGTCGGACTGCAAGCCCTTTGACTCGTCTGCCGACGGATATGCGCGCGCAGAGGGTGTCAATGCTATTTACCTCAAGCGCTTCACTTCCGCAGTTAAAAACGGTGAAAGAGTCCACGCCGTGATTCGTGGGACGGCAATCAATGCGTTCGTATTTCAGGATTCCTCGTTGCTTGATGAAAGTTGCTAATCGAGAGTCTCAAAGAAATGGCAAAACTCCGGGCATCACGCTTCCAAATGCCAAAATGCAGGAAGCTGTCGTGAGAAAAGCATATCGAAATGCAGGTCTCGATTTCGCCGACACGGACTACATCGAGTGTCACGGAACAGGAACCGCCGTGGGCGATCCGATCGAGGTAGACGGTCTGGCGAGCTGCTTCGCCGGGCGAGACGGCGAGGCCGTAATGATAGGATCGGTTCGTGAACACATATTTCAGCTCAACGCTGCTCCAAACTGACTGTGACCAAGGTGAAATCCAACCTCGGGCATAGCGAGGCGGCGAGTGGCCTTACATCGGTTATCAAAGTTGCTCTCGCCTTTGAACACGGCTTGATACCACCGACCTACGGAGTGAAGAACTTGAACCCAAAATGTGAGATCACAGTAAATTTAGAGGGAATAGGACTGGCTAACATGAGTCTCGCAAACAAGTGAAGCTGGACGTCCGTAACATGAGGGTCTTGACCGAAGTCGAGGCATGGCCAAGGGCCCTGCGCCGAGCGAGCATCAACTCCTTTGGCTATGGTGGTGCAAATGGTCATGTCATCCTCGAGTCCGTCGAAAGCTACCTAGACAACTCACCGCCCTCGTCTAATGGACACCTGACGAATGGACATGCGACTCTTGGGGATCAATCTTTGGTCCTGCCATTTTCTGCAGCGTCAAAAAAATCGCTGGAGACTCGCCGTCAGCAAGTCAGCGAGCTTGTGCAACAGACTGATGCCGAGGGACTGGAGAGCTTGGCAAACACTTTGAGCAAGCGTCATACCAAGTTAAGGCTCAGAGACTTCGTTCTGGCAATCGCTGATCCCAAGCCAACGTCTCTCAAAACGACAGAAGGCCGGGACGAGCTAGTTCCGGGGGCGAGCCCGCTGCCAATTGCCTTCGTATTCACTGGCCAAGGAGCGCAATACGCAGGCATGGCTAAGGAGCTTCTTGAAAAAAACGAGGCCTTCCTTGCGAGTATCCGCACACTAGACCAGGTTCTGCAATCACTCCCTTCTCGTCACGCTCCCTCCTGGACCTTGGAACATACTATCCTCGCCCCAGCCGCAATGAGCCAAGTCAATGACGTTACTCGCAGTCAGCCTCTATGCACTGCAATTCAGATTGCTATTGTCGATCTGCTACGGAGCTGGGGCGTAAGTCCGTCCGCCGTTATCGGCCACTCCTCTGGCGAGATAGCTGCCTCCTACAGCGCAGGGCTGCTCAGTGCGTCCCAGGCCATCCTAGCTGCTTACTTCCGAGGCTTTGCTGTCGGTCAAATGAAGGTTCGGGGTGCCATGATGGCTGCTGGACTTACCAATGCGGCCGCAGAAGCTCTGATACGGGATCTTGGTCTGACGGAGGTCCGCGTTGCTTGCGTGAATGCACCCGAAAGTGTCACGTTCAGCGGCGATGAGACCGAGATCGAGAGGCTCCAGGGTGAATTGCAGAAGCAAAACAAGTTCGCGCGCAAGCTGGAGACGGGCGGACGTGCCTATCACTCTCACATGATGGTCCAAGTTGGTGATCTCTACGAGCAACTCGTGGCGCCCCACTTTCAAGATAAATCGGTTGCGGGATCCCAGACGGCTACTATGTTCTCAACCGTCGGCCTGACTGGTGAAAATCCGCGCGTCATGGATAGCCTCACGAATATGGCTGTCTACTTCCGGAAAAACCTCGAGGAGCCGGTGCAATTCAGCTCGGCGCTGGAGAGCATGTTGACCGGCAGCAAGTTCCATCTCATCGAGATAGGACCGCACTCCGCGCTCAAGGGTCCGATCCAGCAAATCCGTAGCGGCGCGAAACGCGATAACGTGTCTGCGCCATATTCCGCCACCCTGATCAGAAAGGAAGACGCCGATATCCGGCTGAAGAAGCTGGCCGGTGCACTCTTCTCCTACGGCCATAACCTGGACTGGCACGCCGTTAACGGTATCGCCAAGTGCCGCTCCCTTCCCATTCAAGATCTTCCGCCATATCCGTGGGACTATTCCAAGGAGCTGCCCTGGCACGAGCCGCGTGCCAGTGTTGATATCCGTAACCGCAAGCACATCCGCCACGAACTTCTCGGAACGCAAACAGCAGCTGGTAATGGTATTGACTGGAGCTGGCGCAACATTATGCGTCTATCGGAGATGCCATGGTTGCGCGACCACAAGCTTGGACCGCAAGTTGTCCTCCCCGGGTCGGCATACGTGGCGATAGCGATCGAGGCCCTCACACAGATTCGGGATCTCAAAGATAAACTGACAGCTGGAGAAGCCATGTCTTTTGAATGTCAGAGTATCAACATAAGCGCACCCTTCCTCGTCCGCGATGAAAACGACGCCGAAGCTGAACACACTGAATTGCACACCATTATGTGCCAGCGCAAGATATCGACGGCCAACGCCTCGGGAGAATGGTACGAATTCTCCATCTCGTCTTGGGCGTCGGGCCACACAACGCTCCACTGCAAGGGTAGTATTCGCGTGGCTCAAACATCGACGGATTGCGGCGCAGGGACCGTCCAGATCGCAGGCCAGGGCTACGAAGCCTGGTCTATGGGCCGCTGGTACGACAAGTCGCGAGAGGAAGGGCTCAACTTTGGGCCATGTTTCGAATCGCTTACCAGCCTGCACACTGATGGCAACCGAAGCTGTACAGATGCGATTGCATCGACTCACTTGGAGCCACCATCAGTTCGCTCTTCAGGCATACCGTATGCTGTTCATCCTATCACTATCGATGCCTGCTTCCAGGCTGCCATTATGGGAGGCACAGCTGGAAACCTGAACAGTCTCCGAGCCTACGTCCCTGTCTTTATCGACGAATGCTATATTCATGTGCCCGAGGGTGGCTGTGCTGGGTTTGGCAGCGAGGAATGCCAGATTCACACACGGATGGAAAGAACTGGCTTTTCCACTCGCAAGGTCGACTGCACACTCCGACAACCAAACGATGTGCCTGTCATTGACATGAAGAATGTGCGCATGTCGCTGTACACTGGCAAGGCGCCTGTGCAATCAGAAAATAGCATGTATTTGCAGCGTCAACCCTGTCTGCGAGTTCTCTGGAAGCCGGACATCCTGCGAATGCATGCCGGTTCCGCGACCGAGCTTCGGCAACACATTGACACGTTTGCAGCTGAACAATCTGTCGACATGAAAGACAACGAAAGTCTTCTCGTGCTGTGTGCTCTGCTGGATCTGGCCGGACACAAGATGCCCCGCATGCGAGTGTTGGAGCTGGGGCAAGATTGTCAGTGCATTGCGCAGCAGTGTCTTGGCCTGCTGGGCAACGGCACGGCTTTCCCACGCTGTCGATCGTGGAGCGGCGGTCATCTTGATGAGGCTGGCAAGTTGGTCTTGGAGGACAACGCAGGCTCGGAGCCTTACGATGTTGTTGTGATTCCCCACGTGAGTCTCCTATTATCCTGATACAAGAAAGGTGCTGATACTACTTTCCGCAGCACTCGACCTCCCAAAGAACGTGGAGACAGGCAGCGGAGCAACTTTTGTCGGTCGTCTCTTCACAGGGCATCGTTATGACTCGCAAGACCGACGAGGCCGTTGCCAGGCTTACGCTTGCCGGTTTCATCACGTTGAATCTTTCGCGGGAGACGCTGCTCGCAGTTCGGTGTCATAAGGCCACAAGCCTTGAAGGCAGGCAGGTCATCATTGTGGTACGTCGGCTTGCCGGGTTTGCCTTGAAAACTCAAACGCTGATCGCGACAGACGCCAAACACATCATCGACAGCGATCGATGCCCTCTCAGGTGCTCTGGAGTCCCATCTCAAGAAGAGCGATGGTGTCGTTCGATCAAGCCGAATGTCTCTGAGCAGTACCGAGGACATCGAGTTCTCAAAAGAAGTTATCTGCGTGTCTCTTCTAGAAATGGAGCGCGAATTCCTCGCCACTATGAGCGAAGCAGACATGAACCGTCTTCGCAGGATTACTGACAATGTGGCCGGCATCGTATGGCTTACGGGAGCCAACATGCTCCTTGCCCCTGTCCCAGATCTGACCCTTTCCAGCGGCCTGTCTCGCGCCCTGATGCTCGAGCAGCCGGCACTGCGCTTCACTACCTTAGATATCGGGACCGCAGATATGGCCAAGCCCGATGTCGTGCTGTCGACCTGCAACAGCGTTATAAGTGCACTGACAATATCTTGCGCCATGGACGACACCGAATTCGTTCAAGTGGGTGGGCTGCTCCACGTGAGCCGCTTTGCCCCGGCTTTGGACCTGAACTCGCTGTTTCGACAAAGGCTCGAGCAGGACGAGCCCGTGAAAACAGCCACCCTCGCGGAGATTGCGCCAGCCAAGCTATCCATTGGTCAGGTTGGCATGACCGACACGATGCACTTTCAGCAGGTCGCCGAGCCGTCTACCAAGCCAGCTGCGGGCTTCGTGGACGTCGACCTGCGAGCTGTTAGCCTGAACGCCAAGGATGTGTACGCCATGAACGGCCGCGTCGAGACCCGGGCAGCCACGACAGCTCTGGATTTCGGTGGCGTTGTGTCTGCGGTCGGGCCGGACATTACCCACCTGCAACCAGGAGATCGAGTTGTCGGCTTGGCCCCCAACCACTTCGGAACAACTGAGCGCGTCCCGGCCGCATCGGTCCACAAGCTGCTGCCAGGCGAGGAGTTTACCACCCTGGCAACGCTTCTCACGGTCTATAGTACCGCGATCTTTGCTCTTCGCGACCGAGCTCATCTTCGCGCGGGAGAATCCATCCTAATTCATGGCGGGGCCGGTGCCTTTGGTCTCGCAGCCATCGCCATGGCACAAAGCATGGGTGCCACCGTCTACACAACCGTGGGAAGCAAGTCGAAACGTGACTATCTCGTCCATGAGATGGGTGTGCCGGCAGAAAATATTTTCAACTCGCGTGACGCATCTTTTGCGGAGGGCATCAAGGCGGCGACGGGCCACGGCGTCGACGTCATCGTTAATTCCCTCGTGGGAGATTTGATGCATGCGTCGTGGTCTAGCATTGCTCCCTTCGGCCGGTTTGTGGAGATTGGTAAACGAGAGCTTATCGATGCTGGCAAGCTCGACATGCAAGTGTTCCTCAAGAACACCACGTTTACTGCCTTCGATTTGTCAGAGTTCTTCTATGCCAAAGATGCCTACTATCGTGGCATCTTCTACGGGTATGTTTTCCTTGCTGTTGAGTTCGAGCGGGAAAGTAGGGGTTGCTAATCACACTCTCGACGCAGTCTCATTGCCGAGGTTATGACACTGTATCGGGCGGGCAAGATTAAGCCTCCTCCTGTCGCGACCTTTGACGTGGCCGATATTGCTCAGGCATACCGATATTTCACCAATAAGGACAGGATTGGCAAGGTAGCCATCTCGATGGACAACCCTCAGACTCGAGTTCCAGTACGTTGAGACAGCAATCGGCGAAGATAGATAGACACTGACAGATACAGACTATACCGGCGCATTACAAGACCGTCTTCGATGGAGAAAAGACGTACCTTCTCGTCGGCTGCCTGGGCGGCCTAGGGCGCAGCCTGAGCCGCTGGATGATGTCTCGAGGTGCTCGAAAGTTTGTCTTCCTCGGACGTTCGGGCTGCGACAAACCCACCGCACGGCAGCTTGTCACGCGTTTGCAGGATACCGGCGCCAGCGTTACCGTCGTCCGAGGCGACGTCTCCGACGCCAACAGTGTGCGCCAGGCTGTGGCGGCCTGCGTCGCCAATGGGCCTATCGGCGGCGTGGTGCAAGCGGCCATGGGTTTGAAGGAGGCTCTCTTCACTACCATGACGAATAATGCCTGGCATATTGGCATCCAGCCTAAGTGGAGAGGCACCTGGAACTTGCACCACGCTCTTCAAGGCCATGACGAGGACCTGGACTTCTTCCTCTTGACCTCGTCGCTCTCCGGAAGCTGCGGAACAGCAACTGAAAGCAACTACTGCGCTGCCAACGGCTTCCTCGACGCCTTCGCCCGCTGGCGGCGTGCTCAAGGGAAGCCAGCGATATCTCTCGGGTTGGGTATGATTTCCGAGGTGGGCTATCTGCACGAGAACCCTGAGATCGAGGCCCTACTGCTGCGCAAGGGAATCCAGCCGCTCAACGAAGATGAATTCCTGCAGGTGGTTGACTTTGGGCTGGCTGGCCCCGGAGGCGAGGCCGACTTCATCCGTCGGGCGAAAGGGAGTGAGGAGAGAGCCCACATTCTGACCGGGCTGGAGCCATACGGCATCCGGAAGCTGATGGAGAGAGGCTTCGACGTGAACAACGGGATTATGGAGGACCCGCGTACATCTCTTTTGGCGGCGTCGCTCCTGGCCGAAAGAGACTCGCAAGGGGGTAGTACAGGGTCAGACGTCGGACAGCTCACTGAGGCATCGGAATGGGTCAAATCCGTGCCATCGGGCGCAGTGTCTATGATTGCGTCAGAGGCCAGCGCGCCAACCTTGCGGGACGCCGTGCTGCGTCTCACAAAGAAGCGTTTCGGCAACCTTATCCTGATGCCGGCCGACCAGGTTGATGATGGCGCACCTTTGGCATCATTTGGTGTCGACAGCATGCTTGCGGCAGAGTTTCGGACGTGGTTCTGGAACACATTTAAGCTTGATGTGCCCTTCCTTGACATCGTCAGTCCGCAGAAGACGCTGCGTAACCTTGCCGAATTTGTGGAGGAGAAGCTGGTGGAGAGCTGGGCGAGCTAGAGATCTGATCGAACGGGTGTGGAGAAAGGTGAAGATAGATTAGTAACAAACGCGAGGTCAATGTTTCTGTTTTTTAATCATCCTCTCGGTCCCGTTTATTCTGCGTGCACTGCTAAGAAAGCACGGATGACGTTGAACAAAGGTTTCAAGGGTTAAAGAGTTAAAATCGGCAGATCCTTGCTTAGCCAACGACCCACCCAATAGCAGTGGACGATCCATTACTGGTGATTGATGACTATCTGTCTCGTATTAATTGGTGGGCAGGCATGACGCCTTGCCATAAGGCACGTTTGGTACGGCCGGGGGCACAAATTGGCACGACCCCTCTCCCCCCTTTCTAGACAGATCATTATCCTCAGGTCAAATCGAGCACGATCGTTTTGCTGCTTTGAGGCACTTATCCTTTCTTTCTTCAATGTACCTAGGTACGGATACTTGACGGATAAATTCTGCCTGTTGCCAACAACTTCTATCCACCTACTACCTCTACTGCGGACCTTACCGCCACTCTATAATCTGCCTTGGCCTGAGCATATGAATTCCTTTCTACGCTGACGGCTTAACGTCAATCTCTGAGCTTGTTGGTCCGAATTTGGATACGAACTCACATGTACCTGTACCTGAATGCCTGCCGAGTGCGTGCATAAACCCTGTGTGCTCCGAAAACTGCTGGCGGGTCAGCCTTTGGTCGCTCCGCATGTCTCTGCACTGATCCGCATTTCTCCGCCATGCGGAGCGGACGCGGCGGAGCGGGTAGATCCCGCAACCTGCGGAAGGAATAGAACCCTTGTCTCCTTAATACTGTGCATTAATACTCCATACTCCATACTGCGAATGTACTGTGTACATGTGAGAAACAGGACCTGCGGAGATGACCTCGTATGACAATGGCGACGCGCCGTTGTCCCTAGAACACGTCTTTCGGAGGGGGGAATTTTCCACGTATATGTAAGGAACAGTCATCGTCCATCCTCCTCACTTCAGTCTCTAGCTCAATACAATGTCATCCTCGATCAAGCAAGAAAAATTCGCAATGGGCTCTAAAAGAACTATCCTTATTACCGGCTGCTCTGACGGAAGCCTGGGCTGCGCCCTTGCCTTAGCATTCCACAAGGCCAATTGGCGTGTACTCGCGTCTGGTCGAAACCCGTCCAAGCTGAGGCAGGTCGAGACTGCCGGCATGGAAACGGTGCAGTTAGACACCACTTCTGACGAGTCAATCGCCGCTTGCGTGGTGCGCGTTCGAGACCTTACCGGCGGCTCTCTCGACGTCCTCCTTAATAATGCTGGTGCTGGATACTCGATGCCGCTGATGGATCTCGACATTGCCCGCGCCCGCCAGCTTTTCGACCTCAATGTCTTCTCTATCATTGCCGTCACCCGCGCCTTCTTTCCGCTCCTCACCCGATCCACCTGGGGCGGAGTCGTGGTGAATAATACCGCCTGCTCGTCACTCACCACCGGAGCTCTGCCCTTTGCTGGTGCCTACAATGCTTCCAAGGCCGCCGCTGCGAATCTCACCGAGGTCTTACGACTCGAGCTTGCTCCATTCGGCATCAAGGTCATCAACCTCATGACGGGTTCCGTCCGCTCCACCTTTCATGACAACGCCCCCCGAGCCACGCTGCCGCCAACGTCATTGTACAACGTGGCCAAGGAAGAGGTGGAGAAAGCCATGTCGGGCGAAGAAGCGGCCGCTACCGGTGCTGACCCAGCGCAATGGGCCGAACAGGTCGTCAACGACCTCGGCAAATCCAAGCCATCACACTGGCTGTGGCGCGGCAAATACTCCACTTTGGTTCGCCTTGCGTCCTTCTTGCCTGTCGGCTTTCTGGACGGCAGCATCAAGAGCAAGGTGGGCCTGGATGTGGTGGAGCGGAGGATTCGAGAACAGGGAGGGCCGGGCAAACTGAAGCCGGCCTGACTGCCGCCTATCGGCAAAGTTCGCCTACGCTTGCTGACTCTACGTCATCTGAATACAGAGCCTCAAGCGAAAAAGGGTTACTCTCTACATACTCTTCTATGTTGTTCTGAACTTCCTCAGACTACTAACGTAGGTAGTGCCCGTTAGACAATGCTACTAGTAGAGATGGTGCCAAGAAACGTATAACATGACGTAGTCCTTGCTATCCATGCTGTCTGCCTCCTAGGTAGGATTGGACATAGCTGATTCGCCTGGGATTATTGCCCAATCTTAACTTCTAGGCAGCTGGAGGAAAAAGTCTCTTCGATGACAAACTATTCTTCTGGGTACTACACAATGCGACCCTCCTCTGCGAGATAGGAGTTGGATACATCATCTATTGCAAGAATTTGTGTCGTTTTAATAACGACCTGTCTATCCAGATCCCAATGTCACGTCTCTGGAACCATATACTTTGCACGACTAAAGATACTGCCGTCCTATAATAGTCTTTTCTTGCAACAGAAGATCTTCCAGATTTTCTGCTGCTGTAGTATTAAACCATCCAGTAGGCGATGAGGGATTGCGTCCTACACAGCCCACGGCACGTCCCCGATCTATTCGTCGGCATGCGAGCATAAGATGCCTATGTTCTAAGTTGTCGCTTAGGCAAAATAAACTCGTGGAGCTCGGAATCGGCGTAGGCCGCACACGAGAGCAACGGCAAACCGGTACTACCAATGCCGTCGACACTCTCTCGCCACCGCCGGCAATTTCGAAGCAGTCGACTGAGCGTCCGACACAGACATGTGGCCGATTAAATCGTCGCCATAACAACGGCTGGCATCGAACCTTGGGCAGCTTACGTGGGTTGAAAAGCCCTTTGATATGTTTTGGTTCTGCTCTAACCTGTAAAGCGTTGCCTGGTATAATAAGAAGACTCGGCGTCCAGTATTTTCCCTGATCAGGATCAAGCGAGAAGGCAATGCCCTCTAAGCTATCCGGCTCAATTTCTGTTAAAAGCGTCGATGCAACCAGCCCTGGCGTTGAACGAAAAGAACGATGAAGTTGAGGTCGTGAACGCCTGATCTTCGCTCCAGAGTGTGACACCCATCCCTCACCATGTGGGCTTAAGATGTCTAAGCCTGATGCCGACCAGAAATGTAACTGTTGAACAAGCAATAAGATTTGGAGGAAAAAAAAAAGGTTGTAAGAGAAGGGAAGGACCATTTTATTAGTATAGAGGAAAGTGAGAGTCCAATCCCTGCAAAGCTGATTTAAACTAGCTAGAATACGAACAAGACTGTGCGTCCGTCTGGATAAAAAGGCACTTGAACTAGGAGATTTATATTCCCTCAGGTTTTGTCAAAAGCTATACAATTTGTGTTAATTCTTGGTCTAGCTACGTAAGGCGATCAGGCACAGCAAGTAAAGAGGCGTAACTAAGAGCCTCAGCTAGAACAGCTTGTTGCGTCGGTCTTGACAATGCTGCCTTACATGTAAGCTTGCAGCTGGCCTTGTAACGAAGTTATCTTTACGAAAAGACTTGCCAAGGCGTGCTTAGTTACTTTTTACATAGTATCGGTCTTGTGACCTTGTCTACTTGAGTAGCTATGCGCGTAAGCAACAAAGGAGGGGGGGGGGGGGAAGGAGATTAACTTTTATAAATAAAATATAAAAAAGTATTTAATTTAAAAAGCTATTATAAGTAGTATTAATAAAATAAATAAAATATATTATAGCCTTAAAATACGTTAAGTAAATAATAATATTAGCACTATAAATAAAGATTCTAAGCTAAGGAGAAAAGAAAGAGAAGAGGAAAAACTCTTATAAGTAAAATTTTAATAAATATAAGGGATTCGGGCTACGCCCGAATAGCTAAGTCACGTAGGGGGTGCTTAGTTAAGTCCGCGCGTATAACGGGCGCGGGGTATATATAGGTATATATAATTAGTTAGCGCTACGCATAAGATAAGCGCGGGCTATATATAGACTATAACCCTAAATATATATACTATATATACCTTAGAACCTCTTAAGTTATTTTATATTAATAAAGTTAGCTTTTTATAAATATTAAAAAATATAAGACTTTTATATTAAAATAATTTTAATTATAAATAACTTTAATATTTAATAAGCTATTATCGCTTAGCTTTTAAAATAATAAGCTATTATTATAAAGCTTGAAAGCCTTATACGCTAATAGTATTAATTTATATAGCTCCTTAAGTAATAGTAATTATAACCTTATTATAAGCTATTACTTCTTAGATTACTATTTAATAGTAATAAGGACCTTTTTTTAATATAGCGCTCCCTTATATTTTATAAGCTATAAGTAAACTAAGCTTTTATTAATATTATTTATAACTAATAAGTATTTTTATACTAATACTTATTTCTTATAATCTAAGCTAAGGTAACTTTATTTTTTAAGTAAAATACTAAATATAAATATAATCTTAATTATTTCTTAAGTTACCTTAATATTATATTTACTAACTTATATTAGCGCTAAATAGCTATAATAAAGCTTAAATACCTTATATAAGGCGCTTTTAAGTTTTTTTTTAATTTCCTTATTTACTTTAAAGCTAAGCTTACTTTAGTAAATAGTACTAAATAAGCTAATAAGATTAAAGTTATACGCCTTTATTATACTTTTATATTAGCTTTTCGCTAATATTATATAAAGCGTAATATTCTCTTTACTAAGTATATTATCGCTATTACTAAGATTTATATTATTATTATAAATATTAAATTTTTCCGCCTTAAAAATAAAAGCTAAACGCCCTTACTTTCCGCTTCTAAGATATCCTAAAATACCTTAATAACTAATATATATTAAACTACTATTTAGCCGCGCTTTAGCAAATATAGTAGCCCCCTTTCTTAAGGCTAAAATAGCTATAATAGTAAAACTTATTATTAAGCGATTAGAGCTAATAATAATAAGATTATAAAGTAGCGCGCTAAGGGCTATTACCTCCGCTATAATAATATTAGCTATTTCTTATATAAGTATAAGCTTAATCCTCCTTTATTAGCTTTTTTAGTTTATTTTATAGATATTATAAAAAAGGAGGAGGACCTTACCTTAGATTAGGGAAATAAATCCCCCCTATATTAAGTTTCTTATAAAGGGAGGACTCTTATAGTAATATTATTTATAAAATATTAAATAACTATTTTATAAATATTAATTAGAATATAAACTTACCTCCTTTTTTTCTTTTTATATTTATAAATTTTATTTTTTTTATTATTATATAAGTAGATAATAGCTATAATTATTATATTATTATAAGCAAATCTTTTATATAGCGCTATTAGCTTAAGCGAATTCCCCTTTTTTATTTATAAGTAATTTATACTATTATATAAATATATTACTAATAGCGTATACGCTTTAAGCTATATTTATTTATATATTACCTTATCTATTTTATAGCTAATATTAATTACTAATAATTACTTATAATAGCGTATATAATCTTAAGCTTTATTTAAAACTTAATTCTTAGCTTATTTTAGATAGCGCGTAATAATATCTTATTATATTTTTATAAGTAGGAAATTATAATTTACTTTACTAATAGATTAGTTACCTTATACTTCGAATCTTAGTAAATTATTTACCTTATTATAGCTATCCTTAGCTTTATCTTTATAGCTTTTATCTATTATAAATCTTAGTAGCGTACTAACTATTAGTTTCTTATTATTAGCTTATAAAATATCTTTTATATTTTATATATTATAACTTTTACCTTAATTATAAGCCTTTTTTTATTTTCTAAAATATTAAATTTTACTAATTTATTTAATAAGGAGAAAGCTAATATTTTACCCCCTTATTATAATAGTTATAATTACTATATCTAACTCCGCTAAGAACTTAATAGTTCTTTACTCCTTTTATTTTAAAGTTTACTTTATAATATACCTTATAAATATCTCCTTAAAATTCGGAAATAAATTACTAACTTAATAAATAAAAAATAAATCCGCGCTAGCTTATTATTTATAGCCGCCCTTATCTTACTTATAAAGAAGCTAAAAAGTAAGTAGCGCTTTTATATTAATTATTACGCTTTAAATAAGGTAATAAAGTAAAATTATTATCCCCTTTTACTTATTAAGGAGATACTCTATAGCTTTTTAAATACTTATTAGTTTATAAAACTTAATATTTATACTACCTTTTATAAGCTTTATATTATAAAAAGTAAAAAATACCTTATATCTTTTTATACTTAGTTTAGTTTATTTAAATACCTTATTTACCTTTTTAGCTTTATAAGAGCGCTTATTATATTTTAATATTATATTAATATTACCCTTAGTAACTTTTTAGGGGATTTTACTATAATATATTTAAATAATATTCTTATTTATTTAAGAGGTTCTTATTCTAATTATTAGCGTAAAGTATATATTATATTTTTATATCTTTATTAAGCTAAGCTTTTCCTTAATTTTAATAAATATAATTTTACTATTTATAAGGTTAAGTATTTAAGGTTTATTATTTACGCTAATAAAGAAATATAGCTAAACTTTATTAAAGTTTTTATAATTTTAAAATAAAAGGCGCTAACTTATATCTAAGGCGTATATAATTTTTTTAAGTTTACTAACTTTTATTATAACTTTATATTTTACTTTTTAAACTTTATAGCCCTCTTAGTTAAGCTTATAAAACGTAACGCGCTTTTCTATTAAACTAATAAATATTAGCTTATTTTTAATATATTTAAATCCGCGTTTATTTTTACTTTTATTTTTACTTAGTAAGATCTAAATTATAATATTATTATTAAAGCTAATTATTTTAGCGAGGCTATTAGTAAGTACCTTTTTTAATTTAGCTTAAACTATATTTTATAGCTTATTATATATTATTTTAAAAAACTTTTACTTATAAAATAAAATTATATAATTTATAATAAAAAGCTTTTTATTATTATTTCTTACTTTAAAGCGTAGTTTATTAAATTATATAAAATTATATAGCTATTTTTTATTTTTATAAATTATAAAGCCTTAAAGTATTTTCTTATATTTAAGGCTATAACGGAATATTAGGCGTATTAAGCTAAGATACTTACCTTTTTTAACTTCCGCTTTTAGTATTATCTTAGCGTATAAGCGTCGCGGCTTAATACGCTCTCCTAGTAAGAATAGGATCGCCGCGGGATAAAAAAGTACTTTAGTTAGATTATATAGCTTATATTTATTTACTTTTTTAAATTATAGCTAATTTAATTTAGCCTAGCCTTATCTTAGTCCCTTATAGCTATACTTTTTACTTAGGACGCTTTAGCCCCTTTTTATAATAAGACCTTATAAGACTTTTAGTTAAAAGCTTTTTATACTAATTCTTTTTATTATATATACTACTAAGTAATTTAATTAAGCGCTTAGAAATTTCCGCTAAAAGCAGGTATTTATAAATAAGTTATAAACTATTTTATCTTTACTTATAAATAGCTATAATTTTAAAGCTATCTTTAAGTTTTTAAGTAAGAACTTTTAATTATTATACTTATTTAATAAACTTATAATTCCCTTATAGTAAGATACTTTAGTAAGAATATTACTTTTATATTTCTTTAATATAAGTTTTATTAAAATAATATATTTATAAATATAATATATTTTATTTATAACTATTATTATTACGAAGATTACCTTAATTATTAGCGCTATTAAAAGTTACTCTAGCTATTACCTCTTTTTAAATAATTTTAAATAACTCTTTTTATAAATTTTATAACTAAGCTACCCGCCGCCTTAAAATCTTAGCCTTATTTTCTAATAATTATTATAAATCGCTTATTAAAATATATCTAGCTTAAAGCTATAATATTTATAAATATTAAATAATATACTAAGCGCTTTATTTAATATTAGTAGTAATTTTATAGCTTCCCTTATAAGTTAATTTTTAATTATAGTTTTAATTAGATAAGCTACTTTTAGTTTACCTTTTACTATCTTACTAAAATTAATAAGCTACTTTTTATAATATATTACTTTTAGATTAATAGGGGTATAAAGTATATAAACTAAAAAGTATAAGCTATTCTCTATTATATAATCTCCTTTTTATAATTTAACTAGCCGCGCTACTTATTTACTTATTAGCTTACTTTAAATAATTAATACTTATTTATAATAAATATTAGTCTTAACTACTTACTTTATAGCTTTAATATTACTTTTCTTAACTAGCTAATAGAGGCGGCCGCCCTTATCTTTTTCTTAAAAGGCTAAGCTATAGCGTTTATTTATTTTTTTTATAATAGCGTTAAACTAATATAAGCCTTTATCGCCTAAGCTTAATAGCGGTAATAGGACTCTTTAAATAAGTTTTACTAACCCGCGGAATAGTTTTAAATTAGCGATTTTATATAGCTTAACCTTACTTATATATAGTTTAATTATTTATTTTAGAAGCTTAATTACTTTAAAAGTAAGTATAAGGTAATAGCTATACTAACGCTACTTACTATTACTTTTAATATATTATCTAATATTTACCTTACCTTTTATATTAACTTTATTAAGCGTATTACTAGTAACCTTTTACTATCTTAGTTACTTACTAACTCTTAGCTAGATCCCCTTCTTTATTTTTTTATAATAACCTATCTTTTAATAAGTATAAAGTTAAGAAAATCCTTACTATAAAGAATATTAAAAGTTAGCGCTTATAAGGCGGGACGCCTTATTAACTTATCTTTATAAAATAAAAAAATTATATTATTTTAACTTAAAAGCTACTTTAGCGGCGGTGAAAAACATACCTTAAAGAAAAATAACGCTAAACTAGGATAGCAAGTTATTAGGGGCTTATATAGGTTATAATTAAATAGTCCTTTAAGTCCTTTTAGTTCTCGGATACTTTAACGCTTTAGAACTATTAAGGGAGATAATAACGAGATAAGGGGCTATCGCTAGGTATATAGCACGGTTTAGTTTCCTCGAAAAAGAGGAAGGAATTAAGTAAGAATTAGCCCTTAAGCTTATCTTTATAGCTTTTATAAAAGTTATATATCGTAAATTAAGTCGTAGAGAGGATTTATAGTAAAAACTCTACTAAATAGAATTATAACTTTATTTTAAACCTTATACTTTTATTCTCTAAATTACTAATTTAAATACTTATTTTAAAGTCTTTAACTATTAATTAAATAGTCCCCGAGTTCTTCTCCCTTACTACTCTTATCTTTATATAGAAAATCGACTTCCTATTATTTTCCCTATAAAGAATTATATCTAGCACCTCCCCCTATAGCTAGAGATCCCCCCTTATATTAGTTAAAGACTCTAGTTACCTAAGAAGTTACGCCCCTTAGGTATCTGCTACGCTCGCTTAGGGTGTCCTTCTTCCCCCGCTAAACTACTTAATAGCTTTAAACGCTACGCGGTATTAAACTATTTTAAGTTTATATAAAGGGATATATATTTTTATAATAGCTTAAGGTAAACTTAATTATATACTTATTTAAGCGCCCCTTATAGCTAATTATCCCCCTTAAATAACCTTTCCCCCTTATTATATAAATATAATATTATCTTTTTACCCCTTATTTCCCTTTATTTTTTATTTACTTATTCCTCCTCTTTCTTTATATTAGCTTTAAGCTAATATTTACCTCCTCTGCCTTTTTCTTATAATCTTTTACTATAATTAAGTAACTTAAGAGACTATTATAATACTAGCTATAGCTAGGGTTTGAAAAAAATCACGGGGTTAAAAAATCACTTATAAGTAATATAATTTTTCGTAATTTAAATTACCGATTTTTGCTTAGTAAGTGATTTTTTATAATTTAAATCACTAGCGTGAAAAAATTACTTATAAGTGATTTTTTTAAAAATAATTTAAATTATAAGTTTATAATTTTTATAATTTTTTTTAAAAATATAATTATTTAATATTTTAAATAAAAGAAAGAAAAAGGTAAGTAATATAAAAAGGTTTTTAAGTATAATTACTTTTATAAAAAGTTAAGAAAAGTAAAAAAAATAAAAAATATTAATAAGTAGAAAAATAAAATAATATTATAAAATTATAATATATTATATAATAAGTTAAAATTATAATAATAATAATATAAGATTATAAAAAAAATTAATAAAAAAAAGTAATAAAAAGATTAATAAAAAAAGTAATAAAAAGAGTAATAAAAAGACTAATAAGAAGACTAATAAGAAGATTAATAAGAAAACTAATAAGAAGACTAATAAGAAAGGTAAAAATAAGAGTAATAATAAGAGTAATAATAAAACTAATAAGAAAGGTAAAAATAAAAGTAATAATAAAAGTAATAATAAGAGTAATAATAAAAATAATAATAAAAGTAGAAAAAAAATTAATAAAAATACTAATAAAAATACTAATAAAAATACTAATAAAAATACTAATAAAAATACTAATAAAAATACTAATAAAAATACTAATAAAAATACTAATAAAAATACTAATAAAAA